>JZKD02S1748851.1:652849-671059 GCA_000966675.3 Picea glauca | reverse complement strand
TAAAACACTCTCTATCCACTTATGTTTTTCTTAATCCATTTGCAGTGACACCTAGAACATACAACATTGTTTGACCACTAATTAGTGGTAGCACCTTGAAACAAGCATGAGTTCTCCGATGTATTATTCAAAAGGGGACCTGAAACAGTACCTTCATTGGGTGGATACATTTTTCGTAACTTAAGATGTTTTTCTTAGGCATTTTGGATTGACACACATAACCTATAGCACTGTCTAGCCTCTAATTAGGGCTAGCGTCCTGAAACGGGCGTGGGTTATGTGATGTATTTTTCAAAAGGGGACACAAAAGGGTACCTACATTGGGTGGCCACAATAGTCATAACTTAAGAAGTTTTTCTTAAGCCATCCACAATGACACACATAACATACATCATTGTTTGTCCACTAATGAGGGGTATCACCCTAAAACATGTGTGATTTATACGATGTATTATTCAAAATGGGACCCAAAAAAGGTACATGCAATAGGTCACTATAGCAGTTGTAAATTAAGATGTTTTTTTTGGGCCCTTTGTAGTGACACACAAAATAGAGAACACTATCTGCCATTGATGAGGGGTATCACCTCAAAACAAATGTGATATTTTCAATGTATTATTCAAAAGGGTACCTGCACTGGGTGGATACAACAACTATAACTTATGATTTTTTTCTTGGGTCCTTTATAGTGATACACAGAACATACATCAATGTGTGGCCACTGATGAGGGGTAGCGACCCAAAAGAGGCATGATTTTTGTGATGTATTATTCAAAAGGGGACCCAAAAGGGTACCTACACTGGGTGGCTATGACATTTGTAACTTAAGATGGTTTTCTTAGGCCCTTTGTAGTGACACACGTAACATATAGTAATTTTTGGCCACTGATGAGGGGTAGCACCCAAAAATAGGCATGAGTTCTATGATGTATTATTCAAAAGGGTAACCAAAAGGGTACCTGCACTGGGGTGCTACAACAGTTGTAACTTAAGATTCTTTTCTTAGGCCCTTTGTAGTGACACAAAAAAAATATAGCACCTTTTGTCCATTTATGAGGGGAAACACCCCAAAATAGCAGTGAGTTATGCAATGTATTCTTTAAAAGGGGACCCGGAAGGGTACTTGCACTAGGTATATACAAGATTCATAACTTAATATGTTTTTATTAGGCCCTTTGTAGTGACACAAAAAAGGTGCAACACTGTATGTCCAATGATGTGGGGTAGAAACCCAAAACAAACATGATTTTTGTGATCTATTATTTAAAAGGGGACCTGAAAGGGTACCTGCACTATGTGACTTCAACAAACCTAACTTAAGATGTTTTTCTTAGGCCCTTTGTAGTGACACAATGAAAATACAACATTTTCTAGACACTAATGATGGGTAGCACCCTGAAACAAGTGTGAGTTATGTGATGTATTATTCAAAAGCGGACCCAAAAGGACACCTGCATTGGGTGTCTACAAAAAGCGTAACTTCAAATGTTTTTCTTAGGCCCTTTGTAGTGACACAAAAAACATACAACATTGTTTGGCCACTGATGATGGGTAGTGCCCAAAAATAGGCATGAGTTATGTGATGTATTATTCAACACATAATGTACAAAACTATATGACAACTAATGAGGGGTATCACACCAAAATAACCATGAGTTCTCCAATGTATTATTCAAAAGTGGACCCAAAAGGGTACTTGCATTGGGTGGATACGACAACCATAAATTAAGATGTTTTTCTTAGGCCCTTTGCAGTGACAAATAGAACATACAACATTGTTTGGCCACTCGTGAGGGGTTGAATCCTGAAATAGGCATGATTTTTGTGATGTATTATTCAAAAGGGGATTGAAAAGGGTACCTAAATTGGGTGGCTACAAAACCCATAATTTAAGATGTTTTTCTTAGGCCCTTTGCAATGACACACGAAACATAAAACAATATCTAGCCATTGATAAGTGGTAGTGCTCCAAAACAAGTGTAATTTCTACAATGTATTATTCAATAGGGGACCCAAAAGAGTACATGCATTAGGTAGCTACGACAACCTTAACTTGTGATGTTTTTATTAGTCCCTTTGTAGTGACATATATAACATACAACATTGTTTGGCCACTAATGAGGGGTAGAATCCCAAAACAGGCATGAGTTATGTGATGTATTATTCAAAAGGGGTCACAAAAGTGTACCTACATTGTGTGGATACAACAACCATAACTTAATATGTTTTTCTTAGGGCCTTTGGAGTGACACAAAGAACATACAACAATGTATATCCATTGATTAGGGGTAGTTCCTGAAACAAGAGTGATTTATATGATGTACTATTCAAAAGCGGACTCGAAAGGGTACCTACATTGGGTGGCTACAATAGTCATAATTTAAGATGTTTTTCTTAGTCCCTTTTCAATGACACATAGAACATACAATAATGTATGACCATTGATGAGGGGTAGGTCCCTAAAACCTGCATGAGTTTTGTGATGTATTTTTTAAAAGGGGTCCCAAAAGGGTACCGGCATTGGGTGGCTACAACAATTGTAACTTAATGCATTTTTCTTAGTCCCTTTGCAGTGACACATAGAACGTACATCACTTTCTGTCCACTTATGAATGGTAGCGCCCCAAAAAAGGCGTGGATTATGCAATGTATTATTCAAAAGGGGACCTAAAAAGGTAACTTTATTGGGTGGCTACAACAACTGTAACTTAAGATTTTTTTTTAGGCCTTTTGTAGTGATACATAGTACATACAATAATTTCTTGCTAGTGATGAGGGATATCACCCTAAAACAGTGTGAGTTACATGATGTATTAGTCAAAATGGGACTTGAAAGGGTACTTGCATTGGGTGGCTACAGTAGTCGTAAATTAGGATGTCTTTCTTAGGCCTTTTGCAGTGAAACATAGAACATAAAACACCATCTAGCCACTGAAGAGGGGTAGGGCCCCAAAACAAGAGTGATTTCTACGATGTACTATTCAAAAGGGAACCCAAAAGGGTACCTTCATTGGGTGGCTACAATATCCATAACTTAAGATGTTTTTCTTAGGCCCTTTGTAGTGACACCTAGAATGTATAACACTATTTTTCCACTGATAAAGGGTATCACCCCAAAATAGTCATGAGTTCTACATTCTATTATTCAAAAGGGGACATGAATTTGTATCTACATTGGGTGGCTAAAATAACCATAACTTAAAGTGTTTTTTTAGTCCCTTTTTAGTTACACATAGAATGTACAACAATGTTTGGGCATTGATGAGGGGTAGCACCCTGAAACAAGAATGATTTATACAATGTATTATTCAAAAGGGGACCCAAAATGGTACATGCATTAGGTGGTAACAATAGTTGTAACTTAAGATGTTTTTCTTAGGCCCTTTGCAGTGATACAAAGAGCATATAGCACTATCTAGCCACTGAATAATACATCGTATAAGTTATAACCCAATCCTATTTTTGGGTGCTACCCTTGATAAGTGGAAAAACACTACTATATGTTATGTGTGTCATTGAAAAGGGCCTAAGAAAAACATCTTAAGTTATAACTACTATAACCACCCACTGCATGTACCCTTCCAGGTCCCCTTTTGAATAATACAACGCAGAAATCATGTCTGTTTCTGGGTGCTACCCCTTGGAGGAAGTGTGTTCATTCAAATATCTCAGAATGAATATTCATCTCAAGCTCAATTAGAATGAATCGAGAATAGGATAAATGGAGGGTGGAAATATTTTATGGACTTGAAAACAATTGTAAATTAGCAAACTTTGTATATGGGATAAGAAAAATCATCTTTTATACTCTCGCCACTCTAATATTTATATGGTTGTGAATTTTTGTGTTGCAATATCTCTAAAGAATCCTAAAGAAATATAGAACATATTCAAAATAATTTTATCAATTATAATCTAAAACATAATGGCAATACACTCTATTCTATCCTCCTCATAGAAGTGATCACTTCCCCCGTTGAGATTATAACTATGATTAGGTACTTAATTTACAAAAACAAGATAAACAAAATGGACAAAAAGAGAATCCCCAAAATTGCTTCTAACTATAGCCAAAACCACTAGTGCCTACAACAAGGATGGCATCAAGATGCCCGGTCTTGGCCAAGTCATTGGGGAATAAAAGAAGAAGACATTCTATAGAATATTGATAATATTAAAAATATTATTGCATAAATTTAAGAAGAATAAATGGTACGATAAAAAAAATTAGAGGATAAAAGAAAATTAAGATAACATAAGGAGGTGGTCAACCATAATCTAGGAGATCAAAAGTATATCTCTATTTTTCCTAACATAAATAAGGAAATCAACATTCCTAAAATAAGAACAAACTCTAACACTTTTCATAGTAAAACTAGATGATGAACAGCCAAAACACCATGGGAAAAATGGATATGTCATCTTTGAGGCACTAAAAGGTTTGAAGATGAAAATAATTTTCTCTTAGAGTGCCATGTGTATACCCAAATTAGATCAGAATTTCAAAATATTTTTCACAATACCAACCTTTCTAATCTTCTAAGTCATCAAAAAAATGGTGACCTTGGAACACTTCTCTTAATTATTTTCAAGCACATCATTGAAATTCTAAAAACTCACTTTAACAACCTCACTCAATCCAAGAAAATAAGGGAAAGAGAAATGGAGTCAGCCACAAAGTCTTAGGCCTTTTGAATCCCTCCACAACACTAACCAACAACCTTCTGCAAAAAAATGTTGTTTAGTAACTATACAAATTAAGATTCTTTAAAAGAGATATAAATTTCCCATAAGACACAAGTTTGACAAATTATATTTGGATAAATTTGATTTTTCCAATGAATTATTTTTGGTAAAAATAAAGTTCTTTTTATTTGCTCATATTTTAGAAATTTCAATGATTTTGGTAGTTTTACTTTTCATGGAAATAAAATTATAAACAAAATAAAATTATAAAAAAAATAGATAGCATGGGTACAACTCTAATTGGGAATAATTTCCACCATAAAATTGAGTTTGTCCATTTATTCCTTTTCAATCTCCTTTAATTTCACACTCGTATAATGTAATATATAACTAGAGAGTGGACATACATTTTATCCTTGAATTGGAAAAAATGTTGCTTTGCACATACAATTTCTCCTTGAGATGAAAAAGAGTTAGGTCTAGGGATATATGCTTTTAATAATCATGCATGTAGATTTATCATTAAATTTAAATAAAAATAAAATATTTTATAATAACTTATTACTTGGTTTTCACTCTTGTTAAACACCTCTTTTCATGGTCTCTTATTCAGAAGGATCTAGGAAACTCTATTGTAAAACCAACAAACCAAAGTTAGTTTTCCCCAGAACAATATCCACTAGATACCCATTATCCCTATATAATCATCATTCAGACTACAAGAGGAGTGAAGGTGTGATATCTATAACACCTAACAATCAACCTTATAGAACAAAGTTTATCATTTTTTTAGAAGGTGGAAAAAACTATCATAACTCAGTGGTTAATCACTAGTGAGCACCTCTTTCACTTGTTGTGATTTGCATGTTTTCACTTACTCATCACTCTTATTCAAAGGAAAACCATGCCACCTGAAATATAAGTGATCAATGATCCATAAGGGGGATTGTGGAAGACTTTCCCTCTTGCCAAATAACTTTAGGTATTTTACAGTGTTCCTTGTGGCCTCTAGTGACATCATGTGCTTCATAATGCAATTTAAGCTGATTTCCATATATGAAATCAAATATTACCACTAATTGCAGTTTAGCTGCATATCTAGAAAAAACATTATCATCTTTTTTGTATTTATAATTCTTAAAAAAATAAAATTAAAATACCCAAAAGAGTTCGACAACACAGGTATTCCAACAGAGGACAAACTCCTTCAGTATCCACTCACAAAAGCATATCAAAGATCAACACCAATTTTTTGAAGTGGTAAAACCCCTACAGGGAAACATCCACGACCCCAGCCAACGCGACCACTTGGAGCAGTTTATTAATGCAAAAGAAAAATATTACAGAGATATTTTACAAGAGAGTTTCTCACAATCGATCATTGGAAAATGACCGTCCATGCTTCTTAAATAGATATCATGGACCAATCGGGTGTTAATCCATAGATCAATGGTCATTAAGATCGATGAGAATATGAACCATCAGATAACTCTATGTCAGGAACATATCGTGATCGTTGGATTTCCTAACTACAAATGCATACTAATGCATACTAAAGAAACACACTTTTACCTAACGGAACATTAGACCAAGTTGAACTTAACTAACTCCTAAGTGTCTAAATATCCTAACATCCCCCCTTAGAACAACTTGGGATAAGATTGAAGTATTTACAATATTGACACAATAGGAGAAGGAAGGAGGTATTAGAACCTATCCCCCCTTGATGAGAACTTCTTGAACTCCTAAAATAGATTGAAGTTTGGAAAAATTCGCTTTTGTAAGAGACTTTGTGAAAATGTTTGCAACTTGATCTTTTGTAGGGAAAAATAACACTTCAATAAATTGATCATGAATGAGCTTTCTGATGAAGTGCATGTGTATCTAGATGTGCTTGTTTCATTGATGGTTAAATGAGTCTTTGGCGAGCTTGATGGAACTATGATTGCCGCACCAGAGGATGGTTGGATGTTGATGCTAGAATCCAAACTTTGAAAGGATTTTTCGAAGCCACAAGGCTTCCTAACTTGAATTTACCACTGCTCATTACTATGCTTCTGCTGAAGAAAGTTCAATAGCATGTTCTTTCTTATAGACCCAAGTGATAGGTCTTGAACCAAGGCTGAAAACATAACCTACAGTAGACTTCAGATCATTAGGGTCACAAACCTAATCTGAATCAATGAAACCAACCAATAAAGGAGTTCCCCTGAACTGTAATGTATCTCGAACTGAACTATACCATGGACATAGCGAAGTATCATTTTAGTTGCTTTCCAATGGCTTTCATGGGGTGTTTGCATATACAAGAAACAAGACCAACAATAAATGAAATATCAGGACGAGTATGAGTCAAGTATAAGAGGTTACCAACTAACTGAAGGTATAGGGTAGCATCAACTTCGGGAGAATTATAGGTGGAATTAAGCTTGACTCTTTACTGGAATGGATAAGGGGTTGGTTTACAATCATCCATGTGAAAATGACAAATAAGGTCACAAGAATACTTAGATTGGGAAAGAAAAAAAAATTCACTAGTTTGCAAAACTTGAAGGCTAAGGAAATAGTGCAAAAACCCTAAGTCTGTCATTTCAAATTTCTTCTTAAGGCTGGTTTTCACATGGTTTAATTTTTTTGATTCACCACCAGTAAGGATAAGGTCATCAACATAAAGGACAAGGATGATGTAATGGCTTCCTACTTTCTTGGTATAAACATTAGGATAAGAATGGCATCTAGATAATTTGGTGTCAATAAGAAATTTTTCCATTTTGGCATACCAAGCTCGGGGAGCTTGCTTAATACCATAAATAGATTTCTTAAGGAAACAAACAAGGCTAGAGTCATTCTGTACATAGCCAGGAGGTTGTTCCATGTATATTTCTTCTTGCAAATCTTTGTGTAAGAAGGTGGATTTAACATCCATCTGATGGACCTCCCATTTATGTGAGGCAGCAAAGGTAAGAACAAGGCACATGGAATTCATTTTGGCTACAGGGGAAAAGGTTTCATTATAGTCAATTCCTTCAACTTGGGAAAATCCTTTGGAAAATAATCGAGCCTTGTGTCTTTCAACACTTCCATCTGGTGCACACTTAGTTCTGTAGATCCATTTACATATGACAATTTTTCTTCCTTTTGGAAGAGGTACCAGATCTGAAGTATCGTTTTCCATTAAAGAACGATACTCTTCATTCATTTTTGTATCCCAATCTGGATGACCTGAAGCTTCTATAAATGTCTTTGGATCGTGAGTCTCTAAAACTTGAGCCAAAAGAGAATAGGCCCACTGGAATTCTGAACGTGTTAGATGTTGATCTGAAGGATCACCGACAAGATCACTAGTTTCTTCTCATGTTGAACAAACCCATCTAGGAAGTGGTGGAGATGGTGTTGGTTCAGGTTCAAAGGACCCATATGGAGGAAGGTGAGAAGGAAGAGGTGGATTTTCATCCTCACTGTCATCATTTGAAGAAGAAACGATAATAGGAAAAAAAGAAGGCACAAACGTCGAAGATATCTCGCAAGACAAAGAAGGCACAAACACTGAAGATGTTTCGTAGGCCAAAGAAGGCACAATTGCCGAATTAGGCTCGCGGGACAATATATTTTCATCAAATTTAACATCTCTTATAATAATAATTTCATTATAATGTGGTTGAATAAGTCTATAAGCTTTAACATCTTTAGAATAACCAACAAATATACACTTCTCACTTTTAGGCTGTAATGTTTTACTTTTATCGTCAAGAATGTGAGCCCATGCTATACTACCAAATACACGTAAGTGACTTACATCTGGTTTAATTTTAGTCCAATCTTCTTCTGGTGTTATACTTTTAAGAGCCTTTTTGGGAGTGTGATTTACTATGTAATTTGCACAGTTGAAACATATCGTGATCGTCAAATTTCCTAACTACAAATTCATACTAATGCATACTAAAGAAACACGCTTTTACCTAAGGACACATTAGACCAAGTAGATATTAACTGACTCCTAAGTGGCTAAATATCCTAACAAAAATAAACTCTCAAATAACATTTTTCATTCTTCAAATTTAAAATTTAAAGGAATATGGACACCCTCTCATCAAAACCAACGCGAGCCTTTATTAAAAATCATGACTCATTAAAAGCCCCCTCTTATCTACTTTTTTCACCTAACAGATCCTCTTGTAGGTGTATCTATTTATGGTCGGGTTGGTTAGGTTTAGTGAACAATGACATCATCAAATACCATAAATATCATCACCAAGTATGATTTTTCAAATATGGAATTCAACTCCACACTTATAATTCTAATTTTGCAAATATGGAATTCCACTAACCTCATATTCAAATCGACTAAGTTGACATAAACAATGATGTTTTCAAATATCATAAATATCATCACCAAGTATAATATTGCAAATATAGAATTCAACTCCACACTTACAAGTATTGATAACCCAACTTTTACAAATATGGAATTCCTCTAAACTCTTATTCAAATCAAATCATCTTAGTGTGAGAGTGTAGATTCAACTATTGGAAAAATGTTAGCAACTACTAGTAGTAGATAATGTCTGTGATGTATAATTGAGTTCCAATCGTGGGACCAAATAAATAAGGTACCCCGAGTGTAACCCATCGAGACAAAAACTCATTTGGATGGAAAATTGTCCAGTTTTTTCCATCATCATTATTCTAATATCTATAACACACGGTATAAATCTGCTCAACACAATTACAAAAAATTATGCACTTTACTCCTTTTTCATGGACCTCACAAACACTTGATGCACAGTGACAATAATGCACTATAAACTACACATTATGAATATAGAATAATGTGTTGCGTGATTTCTGTGTGTTGTAATGAAAACACTTATAAGGCAATTTCTTTTAACACTAAGATACTCTAATCTCACATATATCTATGACAGAACTCAGAACTCACAATGATACATGTATAAAACTTATCAATACACAATTACTTGATATATTACCAACTTGAATGTTGCACGTTGTATGAAAGATTTGGATGTTGCACACAGTGAAAAAATACACTGATATGCAGAGCTTCGACTCCAATGACTTCTACAAACTTAAAAACACAAAGCTTGTGCTCTCATATTTCTCTGACACACTTCACAACTACTGCTACTTCTTCTACCTATCCTTTCTTATATTATATATTGTTTTCTTACATACTCTGAAATAAAAAGATTAAGACTAAAACTTGTTGTAGGAGCTAACCGATTCACATTTAAGACAAGAATAATTTCAATTGTCTTTATCTACTTAATAGAGCTCCAGAAATATTAAAGATCAAATTCATTTAATAAGACCCCTTCTTTCTGAATGAAAAACAGAGTTTGTGTAAATGTAGAGCTCACGAACTGTAACTTGCATATTTATTAACTGAGTGAGTCGGCAGATATGTAAAGCTCACTGACTTGTAATTAATATTTCCAACACTCCCCCTTAATTATAAGTAGGTGGGAATTACATGACACAAAAATTTTACATCAAAATTGGATTTACTTGAACTGTCAAAAAATTGTCACTGCATAAACTCCTAGACTATTGCGTAGATGTTTAAATGCATCTATTTCCAAAGATTTTGTAAATATATATGAAATTTTTTCTTTAGACCTACAAAATTCTAAACAAATTTATTTTTTATTCACCAATTCTCTGATAAAATGATACCTTGTATCAATGTGTTTGGTATTATTGTGAAACACATGGTTCTTGGACAACATGATGGAACAATTGTTATCACAAAATACTGTAGTTGGTTCCTCTTGTTCCTGCAAAAAAACTTTTAACATTTTTCTCATCCAAAAAACTTGACAAGATGAGCTTGTAGTTGCGACATATTCATCTTCAACCGAAGAAAGAGTCACAATAGGATGCTTACTTGATTCCCATTAAACTATACCTGTTCCAAAATGAAATTTGTACCCAGAGGTACTTTTCCTATCATTTATTTTGCCTCCATAACCACTATCAGTATATCCAACAAGTCTGAAATATTTTGAAGCAGAATACATAATGCCAAAGTCTTTTGTTCCATTCACATATCTTCAAATTATTTTACCTGCTTTCCAATGGGATTATTTTGGAGTTTCCATGAAAATTGAAATCAGGCTCACTCCATACATAATATCAAGCCTTTTTGTTGTCAGATACATAAGACTACCTACTAACCTTTTAAACATAGTGGGATCCACTTTAGATCCTTCATCTTTCTTGCTTAATTTCAATCCTGTTATGACAAGTGTTGGAGCTGCTTTGGAGTTTATCATGTTCAATATTTTTAGAATTTCATGTGCATATTTAGATTGTGAAATAAATCTACCATATTTGGGCTCGTGAACTGCAATTCCTAGGAAATATTTCATAAGCCTCGGATCATTCATTTTAAACTTACCCTTCATGATCGACTTAAATTCTTCTATGCCAAAATCACCTGTAAAAATCAAATCATTTACATATAAACAAAAAATCAACATATTACCTTGTTGATTGTCTTTTATGTACATATTTGTCTCAAATGGAACAAGTGAATATTCATATGTGATGCAACCAAAAAAATTTAAGTGCGCAACACTATTCTTCATACCTGTCTAGGCTTCCTGAGGAACTTTTTTTTTCACGCTTTTTGTCGAACATCTGTTCAGAATGTATACTACAATTGCTATTTCTTTAGCCCAATACTCTTTTGATAGATGTTTGGTTGTTAACATACTGCACTCCATCTCCATGATGGTGCAATTCTACCTTTCTATGACACCATTCTGATGTGGTGTATATCGCATGGTAAATTGCTTGTGAATGTCATGAACTTTACAAAAGTTCTGAAAAATCTCTTGAAACATATTAACCACATCTGCTAGTTCTTAGGACCTTGATGTAATAACCACTTTACTTCTCTACAATTGCCTTGAACTTCTGAAAACAACCCAAAACACATGATAATGTGTCTCAATATGGGGAAAAAATAACAAAACCTTGAAATAAAACAACCATAAAAAAAAGTTTCAAATGAACATATTACTCAATTTAACAAGACAAAAAATAAAAAATTACACATAGGATTCGGATTTTGGGAAGAGGTATATTCACAAAAATAAATATGTTCATGTGAATCTATATACACCACAAATTCTAGCGAAAATGTATTGAATATATATTGTATACACCACAAATTTGGGAGAACATGACTTCGATCGAGCAATCCATGTGGATGAATTGAATATAAAATGTATACACCAGAAGTTCAAGTGAATATGAATTCCATTGAACAATCCATGTGGATGAAAGACAAAAATTTAACTCTCTTTCAAAAATTTAGTAATATAACTTAATATAATATGTTCTACATTTTTGCTATGATAATCACAATAATCATGGTGAAGCATAATTAGTAATATATTTACATAATATATTTTACCATGATAAACACATTACTCTGCTTTATATATGGATTTATTTTTCCCTACAAGATCTACATCCTTACTTCGCTAAGAAAACCCAAGATTAATTCAAATTTGTTTCGAGATCGTGTTCATCGGAGTCCTCTTTTCACGCATTAACTTAAACTATGATATTCACACTCCGATGACTCCGAATCTCATGTTGTTTTCCTTTCATGAAGCCCCAAGGATCATTATGACCTGTCAAACAAACACCTCCCCAAGTGGCATCCCAATATTGGAATTTTGACTTCCCATTTTGTTGGATCATGTTGTCATTGATGCCAATGCTTTGATTTATTGATGTCATTGATTGATGTCAAGTGATGGATTGATTGATAGGCTTCATGGGCTATTGATGATGAATTATCCTTGATGAGCATTATAGATGTCAAGTGGAAACCAATCGATAAATATTGATCAGTGAGTTGTCATTGTATATGATGAATTGTCCTTGATAAGAATGATAGATGTCAAGTGGAAACCAATTAATGAAGATGAATCAATGAGTTGACATAATGCATAGTTGATGTATATGATGTAGCGGTCAATTGATGCAAATATGAATCATTATAATATTATCATGGTTGATAAGGTACACAAATGGACAAACTCCAAAGTGGTCTCCTTATGGTGAAAGCCCTCACAGGAAAATGCTTTACGGATTGAGTTATTCTAGAAGAATGGTTGGAGGACCCATGCTTGTATGTGGAATAATGAGATGAAGATCAATGAAGTTGATGGTGAAACTATCCCATATGAATAGTGATATTCATGCCATTTCCGGTGGTATGTGGATTGTCACATAACTCCTCATGGTTTTAAAGTTATGGCCTTACGAAGATGAAGTACCCCCATATGTTGGCTTGAAGCCCACAAGGTCAAAGGAGTTAAAGTTACCTAAAAGAATAAATCATTATTTAAATAATAAAGAGAAGTGACAAAATCAAAAAGGAATATTTAAATGATAAAGTATTGGAGAACTTTCTATTCATGGAAAGTGGTTAACCCTAAAATAAGGAAAATAGGTTAAGTGACCTAGAAATGGGTTATGTAACCTAAAAATGGGTTAAGTGATCTAGAGGATGAAAGTATAAATAAGATAGCTATGGACTCTTGCAAATAATCTTTTTTGTGGATCAATGGAGAGCTTCTTGTGAGATTACCTTGTTGATCAATGGAGAGCTTATTGTGACATTATCTTGTGGAGTATTGATGGAGAGCTTCTTGTGAGAGCATCTTTGGTGTGGATCTCTTGAGCATGATTGAAGATCTATTTTGAGGAATAAAGTGAGAGGAGGATCTTATGGACGCATCAAAGTTTAGGAAATGTTGGAGATCTTGATGGAAAAAGTCTCGGAGCTTCAAAAACCCTAGTTTTTGAGGCATACGTGGGTTGTAATGGGCCAGGGCACGTACACACATGGGCTGTATGAGGACAGGGCGCATATAGTGGATGGAATGATGAAGACTTGGGTTTGAGATGGTGCCAAGCTCTTCAATTATGAGGCAGGTTCCAGATATGCATTCTATGGGCTCAGATATATCATTGAGAAACTGGTATGGTTACATTATTGTCTTGTTGGATAGTATTGTTTGATGTGTTGTGAATGCTTAGGGAATTCTTGTTATGGATTCTATGATATGGTTCAGTTTGGATGATTTGGTTGATGGAGTGAGAAATACTCTTGTGATTCAGTGGTGACATGATTGTTATGGTATACTAGTTGTTTATACATGTTGAGATAACATTCTTATTGATTTGTAGTGGAGCATGAGCAACCTATTGGAAATCTTGGATATGTTGTGACTGGCTGGTGGTCAGATTGAAAAGTTAGAGACAAAATAAAATGATATATTTATTGCAAAGAATCTGATTCTATCTTGAAGGACAAACCCTAACATCTAAGAAGGTATATGCAGGTTGTTGTATACACTGGTCGCGTGCATACGCAAGCTATAGTGAGCCAAGGTGCGTACACACGTGAGTTGCACTACTGACAGGTCACATACCTGTTGATAGATAGATATCTGTTGAGGATTGTTGCCTCATCTTAGTTGGTGCTGAGTATGTAAGTTGAGTCTTGCATAATGGAGTTGGTGCTCTTGAAGATTTGTACTCTATTCAGTTGTTGCTGAAAAACCCTTGGATTGTTGTCCATAATAAAAAGAAAAAATTATACATACATCTTTTGTTCTTTGTGTTCCTTGTGGTGATGACTTGTTGATGATATTTTTCTGATATATGTTCACATCTAACTGGTAATAAATGACAACAAAGGGTAATGAATAAATTTTGAATGTTAACTAAGAAGTTTTGTGTAAGAGGGAAGATTTGGGGAAAAGAGCCCCACACTCATTCACCCCCCCTCTAAGTGTGGTAGGTGTATCCAACAATTGGTATCAAAGTCGGCCTTCACTACAAGCATTAACAAGCTTGAAGGAGATCCATAGACACACAAATGGATGAAGAAGTTCCAATCCTTGATGAGGAAAAATATTCTACTTGGAGAATAGAGATGAGAATACATTTGAAGGAAATGGGAGCAGCTATTTGGAAGGCAGCTATTGGTCAATCAATTTCATTGAAGAACAAGTCAAAGTTTGCATCTCAAAGGGACGAAAAGAATAATGATGCATTGGCTCTCAAGACCATTCTTAGTGGACTGTCAAGCCCTATCAAAGAGAGCATGGGACAATGCACCTCTACCAAGGATCTATGGCTAAAGGTAGAGGAAACATATCAAAGAAAGAAGGAGAAAGAAGATATTAAAGATCACTCCATCAATATCACTAAAGGTAAAGAATCTCCAAAAACTCTTGAATGCATTATTTCTAAATGTGACTTTGAAAACATTTCAAGTGAAGATAAAGAATCAAGTGACAATAGCACAAAGGTAGATCTTGAAGACATTTCAAATGAAGGAAAAAAATTATGTGTTGGTATTGGCAAAAAGGAAGATAGTGAAGATATTTCAAATGAAGGTAAAGAACCCTCAAAAACCCTTGATTGCAATGATGATGATGAATTTTTCTCTACAAGTGAAGAAGAAGATGTAGCAACAATTTGTGTAAAGTTTGATGGTAATTATCCCATGAAAAGAGTAGAAGAAAATCTTAGTAAAATTCAAAAAGAAGTTGAAGAGGGTTTATATAGATATAGAAGTGATCATTATTATATAGACTATAACTATCTTTCAGATAACACTAAGAAGTTTCTTAGGAGAAGTCTAAGGCACATATTGAAGTTAAAAGAAATGATCAAGGAACAATAAGAGAGAAATAAGACTCAATTAGAAGAAAAGGAAGAAGAGATTACAAGACTAAAGAATGGAAAAGAAGATATAAATGTAGATGATGAGATTAGCAAAAGTTTTGAAAGTATTGTCCATCTAAAGACCAAAATTTAAGAAGCCAAAAGAATAGAGGAACTATTGAAGATTCAAATAAATGAAAAGAAAGAGTCATGTTGTAAGTTATAAGATGAAACTTTTGACCTTAGAAAGAAGTTGGAAAAGTCAAACAAATTCTTGAATAGCTCACGAATCTTGGATGAGATCTTGGGAAGTTGAATATCATCATATGATAAATCAAGTCTTGGATACAAAGGAGAAGATACACATGTTGAAGCAAGAACTTCAAAGAAGCATGAGGTAAGTCCATCAAACAGGGAAGACAATGCTACAAAACAACCATCTACACAAGGCAAAGAAAATTTCAAATGAAAAAATCAAGGAAGACATCAACAAGCCATTCTTGGGACACCAAAGCAAAGGTATGAATTTATTTTTCATGGGAATTGTTATTCATGTAATGGATATGGTCACAAATATTTTGAGTGTAGATCTTATGAAATGAGATATAATGGAAGATTTTATAACACCATCAGGTGTTGGAGATGTGATCAAGTAATATGAATTCTTGTTCACTGTAACACCATGAGATGCTATAGATGTAGTGGATTTGGAAAGAAATCCCAAAAGTGCTAGAACACAAAAAGAAATTCCATAATGAGGACTTCACATAGCATGTCTAGAAGAAGGAATGAAGCAAGAAAGGGAGACACATTTGAAAAGATGGATGCTCAGAGATGAAGTTCTGAGAAGAAGGAACCTCTACAAAAGTGGGTGAAGAAGACATAATAGCCAGAACAGGATGAAATACTGAAGGGAAGCTCAATGTTAGGAACCAAATACCAATATAGCATAGAAAAACCTCAGAATAAGTACTCAACGCCTTGAAAAAGAGAGAAATTCAGATAATAAGCCTCTTCAAAGGGGCAACCTCCATATGCCCACATAAATTTTCAATTACAAGATGATTCAAAATGAAAATGTCTCCTTGGTATATATATGAGACTAGGAGGTATAATTACAACTAATGGAATAAAACTGACATAAATAAAATAACATTACTAATGTAATATGCCTCAATTAAGGGGTAATGAGACACTTTTAGGGCTTAACATTCCCCTCCCCTTGAAGCAAGTGTTGTCTGCAATGCTTGAGTAAATTTGGATGCTTCTGTATAAAATACTCATCTTCCCAAGTGGAATCTTCAACTAGTAGTTTCCTCAATTTAATGAGATACTTTGAAATGGATCTATTCCTTAGCTATTGAATTCTTGTGTCAGTGGTGGCTTCAAGCTCCATTATGATTTTTCCTTCCTCGTCAACTTCTAAAAATATAGTTGGAACTGGGATCTTGTCCCCTATAACCTTGTTTAAGCATAAAACATGGAAAACCGAGTATACTCGTGAAGATGCAGGCAACTCCAACTTGTATGCCATAGTACCAATCTTTTGCAACACCTTATAAGGGCCATAGTACTTTGGTGATAATTTATTATCCTTCTTGGTTTGCTTGAGGGACATTTGTTTGTATGGTTGTAGTTTTACAAACATCCAATCCCCTACTTCAAAACTTCTTTCACTATAATGTTGATCTGCTTGTTGTTTCATGCGATTATGTGCCATGGTCAGGTTGTCCTTTAATATTTTTAGAACTTGTTGTTGATGCTCGATGTGTTCTTCCACTGCTTGAACCATATATTTTTATTTTAGATAAGAAGTGATGGAAGGAGGGTGGTATCCATAGAGTGCCATAAATTGTGTCATTTTTGTTGCAGTATGAAAGGAAGTGTTATACCACCATTCTTCCAAGACTAACCATTTGAGCCATTGTGTTTGTTTATCAGAGACAAAGAAACAAAGGTATACTTCCAGACATTTTTTCACTATCTCGGTTTGTCCATCAGATTGAGGATAATAGGATGAGCTATTATCCAATTGAGTACCAAAACAAGAAAATAATTCTATCCAAAAATGTCCAGTGAAGATGGGATCTCTGTCACTTACAATAATCTTTGAGCTGCCATGTATCTTTTGAACTGTATCCATGAATGCAGTGGCAACTGTACTAGCTTTGAAGGGATGAGAGAGTGCACAAAAGTGTATGTACTTGGTTAGTCTATCAACAATCACCATGATGACACTCTTTACTTTAGACTTCGGTAACCCTGTGATGAAATCCATGGAAACCTCCTCCCAGCACTGACTTGGGATGGCTAATGGTTATAAAAGACCTGGGATCTTAATTGTTTCCACCTTATTTTGTTGGAAAACCAAACATTCTTCCACAAACCTTTGAACATCAGTTTTAAGTCCATCCCAAAAAAATTCTTTCTTGACCCTATGGTAGGTTTTTAAAAATCCCGAGTGCCCTCCTACTGGAGAGGTGTGCAATTCCAATAGTACCTTTTTTTTGAGTTGGGAGTTCTTACATAAATATAAGCGATCCTTGTACCATAGTGAATCATTTTTCCATGTAAATTTATATGATGTACTGGAATCCTTCTGCAACATTTGAATGAGAGTCCACACTTTTTCGTCATTCTTCCATTCATCCTTTGCTTCTATTATCTAATCAGGTTGGATGATTGAGATCGCATAGAGAAAGGCCTCAACATATTCATCCTTCCTTGAGAGTGCATCTGCCACAACATTTTTCTTCCCTTTTTTATAGACAATTTCAAAATCATAACCCAATATCTTGGTTACCC
>JZKD02S1748851.1:636183-651806 GCA_000966675.3 Picea glauca | reverse complement strand
GAATAATTTCTTCTCACCACACTTATGTCCCTTATTGTACTTGTTGTCACAATTAAAGCATAAACCTTTTTCTTTTATTTCCTCCAATTGTTGAGGTGTCAACCTTGTAGGTTGATATGTTTTGGAAGAAGGAGCATTATTCTCTCTATAGATGTTAGGATTGGTCCTTCTTTTAGCCATAGCGATATTTTTACTTTCAACATTTCTTTCCACCCTAAATGCATTCTCCAATGATTTGTGTTCCCAAAGGAGAACCTCATGTTGAATGTTATCTCTTAAAGTTCCTATGAATACATCAATCAAGTGCTCATATGGAATATATGTTACCTTTATATTCAATCTTTGGAAGTTCTCAATGTGCTATGTAACTCAACCCTTTTGCTTGATATTTATCAATTGGCTAAGAAGGTATTGTTTCTTGTATCCTCATAGTGTGTTATCATTTATTCCGTGAAAATTGTCCAAGTGAAGAGTGAGTTGGGAGAACAAAGCCATCTATACCATACAAATTGATTGGGTTCTAAATCTAAATAAGAAATCCGTACCTTTTGTGTATGTGGCACATTATGTAGATCAAAGAATTGCTCCATCTGAAGTATCCATGTGATAGGGTCCTTGCCATCAAACTTCCTCATATTGATCTTAGAAACATGGTTGGTCTTCAACCCAAAGTTGGAGTTTCTAAATTATTGATTCACCTTCCTTGTGTCCTCATCATGAATTTCATGGGATACATTTTCACTTTCAGGTCTCCTCTCTATTACAAGATTTTTCAATACTTCCAAGATCTCCTCTTTTAAACCATCCATCTTTGCCTCCAACTTAGCTTCCATCTCTTGTAATTCATCTTTTGTTACTGTCTTCTTTTGTAAATCATTTATGTCTCTACGCATTTCTTCACCTTCATCAAGATTCCAAGTAGGATTGTCTGGAGGCTTATTTGGAGTAGAAGTTCCCCTTTTTGGTGGCATGTTGGCCAAGTATCACTTTAAACCTTGATTTTGAGGTGGTTGTGCTAGAAAATCTTCCTTTTATTGTATATCAAAAATTTTATCCCTTCTGAGTATGAAATTTTCTTTTTTGTAGGTCTCTGATATTTCTTCTCTGCAATACCATAGGTCTAATCAAAATTGGATGTGCCAAGTGGAATTTACAGTAACTTCCCCACAACTTGTTGATTTTTTTCCTTTCCCAAAGATCTCACTTGTATAGCGAGTCCTGCACAAAATAATTGATATAAAATTCTAAAACTCATACCAGAAATACTAAAGACTGCCCACTATCTAATGCAACCAGTCTCACTCAATTTGGATACTCTAGGAAGAAGTTATGATTGTTTTACATGGAATACCTTCTTGAGACTAGTCAATAGTACTAGTCAGATACCCTATCTTTCATAGGGTGTATCTACAAATTTAAGATGACCCAGAAGATGACATTTTTACCATAGATACCTTACTAATTTCTATGAATAACCTCTGGATTTTAGGGTCTGAAACATTACAGAAACTTTTTTATAGAGAAAATTCCATAATGAATCAGTTCAGGATGATTCCAGAACCCTGTCTTGCACAGGCTGTATCTCCGAAAGTATAGTGCCTCAGGAGCTAAAATGTTAACCCAACGTACCTTGATCTGTCTACTAAATATCCTCCAATTCATTCCTTCTGAAATGTTTTAGAAAAAAAAGTTATAGAGAAAATTCCAAGGTGTATCAGATGTAGCAGCGAAACCCCAAGACCTTGAGCTCTGATACCACATGTTAGGAACCAAATATCAGTATAGCATAGAAAAACATCAGAATAAGTACTCAACACCTTGAAAAAGAGAGAAATTTAGATAATAAGACTCTTCAAGGGGGAAACCTCCTTATTTCCACATAAATGTTCAATTACAAGATGATTCAAAATGAAAATGTCTCCTTGGTATATATAGGAGACTAGGAGGTATAATTACAACTAATGGAATAAATCTGACATAAATAAAATAACATTACTAATTTAATATGCCCCAATTAAGGGGTAATGAGACACTATTTAGGGCTTAACACTCAAGTAAGTCATATATTGAAGCATACGTCGATGATAGTGGTATCATTCATGTACATATGCAGGATGACCTTGTATAGGTCGCGTACATACATGAGATATTGTGCAACAAGCTGCGTATATGTTGTAAAGTCTTGGGAAAAAGGCAATGCAAATAGGTTGAGGCTTGATTTGATGGTACAACTCTGTGTTGATGGGTCTGACATTGTTTATTGCAGGTTCTGATACTATTCGTTGCAGTTTTTTCATGGTTCTATGTTAGATCATGTAAGGTGATGATATAAAATAAATCTTGGGTACATGGCACCAACCCATTAGTATGGATTGATGCTAATTTGTTGGGGTACATGGATGGTACACATTTGAGTTTCATTGATATGTCTTAGGATGTATTATTGGAAGCATACCTTAGATATCATGGTGCATACACTTGGCATAAGATTCATCATTTTGTGGTATTGGTGCATTGTGGTGTACATGTTTTGGTACACTCATATATGGCATATGCTTGATTATACTATGTTGTCGGTATTACTTGATTAGCACAACAATTGGTATTTGTTTGATACATGGTTATGGTACTTGGTTCATGATGGAGACATATCATGAGTGATATAACACATGGTTGGCATATTGGTGGATGCACATGGTTGGGATATTGGTAGATGCACATTTTGGCATGTTGATAGAGGCATATGATTGACACATTACATGGATGATATCTTTTGGCACATTTCATGATGTTGATATACATGGTTGATGTACATAAGTGTTGTGCATGATGAGCACACATTCTGGCACATGATGTACTTGGTTGATATTTTACCCATGATTCTCTATTTTTTTGACATATCGTTTTCTTCATGATGGTTGGTATGGCATGAGTTTGATGCATGAACAGGTCAAAGGATCATTATATGGTAGCATATTGTTGATCTTGCAGAGAAGATAGGGGGAGACATACCCATAGGGGGAGTCATTCTTCCCATTATTCTAGGAGGAGATATTTATCAGATACACATATAGAAAAGAACCCTATATTTGAAGAAAGAGAACAAAGGAATGATTCCAGGAGGAGCGATGGCCATAGGGGGAGTATAATCGATGTATTTTCATCATTACATCAGAGTGATATCCCTTGTTCAAAAAGGGAGAGATTGTTTAGAGGCAGATCAAAGGCATTCAGATAGGGGGAGCAACCCCAAGGAGAGTTCAAGCAGGGGGAGCACCCCAAGAGGAGAATGGTCGTTTTCCATTGATGTCAAAGGGGGAGAGATAGTCACATTGATGTGATTGATAATTATTTATTGGGAGAGATAATCACAATTGGGAGAGATAGTCAAATTTACTATTGCTAATGTGATTGATGTTTACTAATGGGGAGAGATAGTCATATTGATATAATTGATGTCTATTGATGTAGAGCATGCCTTGTATACATGTTTGACATCAATAATTGGTAATTTGTGTTGACATCAATGTTGCTATTTCCATCAATGACAAACGAGGAGATTATTGGATCATGTTGTCATTAATGCCAATGGTTTTCATGTTGTCATTGATGCCAATGCTTTGATTTATTGATGTCATTGATTGATGTCCATTGATGGATTGATTGATAGGCTTCATGGGTTGTTGATGATGAATTATCCTTGATGAGAATGATATATGTCAAGTGGAAACCAATCGATAAATATTGATCAATGAGTTGTCATTCTATATGATGAATTGTCCTTGATAAGAATGATAGATGTCAAGTGGAAACCAATTGATGAAGATGAATCAATGAGTTGACATAATGCATAGTTGATGTATATAATGTAGTGGCTGATTGATGCAAAGATGAATCATTATAATCTTATCATGGTTGATAAGGTACACAAATGGATGAAATCCAAATTGGTCCCCTTATGGTGAAATCCCTCACGGGAAGACGCTTTGTGGATTGAGTTATCCTAGAAGAATGGTTGGAGGACTCATGCTTGTATGTGGAATATTGAGATGAAGATCAATTAATTTTTTGGTGAAACTATCCCAGATGAATAGTGTTAGTCATGTCATTTCTAGTGGTATGTGGAATGTCACATAACTCCTCATGGTTTGAGAGTTTTGGCCTTACAAAGATGAAGGACCCCCATATGTTGGCTCGAATCCCACAAGGTTAAAGAAGTCAAAGTGACCTAAAAGAAGAAATCATTATTTAAATAATAAAGAGAAGTGACAAAATCAAAATGGAATATTTAAATGATAAAGTATTGGAGAACTTTCTATTCTTGGAAAGTGGTTAACCCTAAAATAAGGAAAATAGGTTAAGTGACCTAGAAATGGGTTAAGTAACCTAAAATGGGTTAAGTGACCTAGAGGATGAAAGTATAAATAAGATAGCTATGGACTCTTGCAAATAATATTTTTTTGTGGATCAATGGAGAGCTTCTTGTGAGATTACCTTGTGGATCAATGGAGAGCTTCTTGTGACATTATCTTGTGGAGTATTGATGGAGAGATTCTTGTGAGAGAATCTTTGGTGTGGATATCTTGAGCATGATTGAAGATCTATTTTGAGGAAGAAAGCGAGAGGAGGATCTTATGGACGCATCAAATTTTTATCAATGTCGGAGATCTTGACGAAAAAAGTCTCGAAGCTTCAGAAACCCTAGTTTTCGAGGCATACGTGGGCTGTAATGGGCCGGGGTGCATACACACGCGGGCTGTATGAGGACAGGGTATGTAAAATGGATGGAATGATGAAGACTTGGGTTTGAGCTAGTGCCAAGCTCTTGGATGATGAGGCAGGTTCCAGATCTACATTCTATTGGCTCAAATCTATCATTGAGACACTAGTATGGTTACAGTATTGTCTTGATGGATACTATTGTTTGATGTGTTGTGAATTCTTAGGGAATTCTTGGTATGGATTATATGATATGGTTCAGTTTGGATGATTTGGTTGATGGAGTGAGCAGTACTCTTGTGATTCAGTGGTGACATGATTGTTATGGTATACTAGTTGTTTATACATGTTGAGATAGCATTCTTATTGATTTGTTGTGGAGAATGAGAAAGATATTGGAAATCTTGGATGTGTTGTCACTAGATGGTGGTCAGATTGAATAGTCAGAGACATAAGAGAATTATATATTGATTGTAGAGAATCTGAATCAATCTTGAAGGAAAAACCTTAACGGCTCAAAAGGTATACGCAGGTTATTGTATACATTGGTCGTGTGCATATGCGGGTTGTAGTGCGCCAAGGCACGTACACACATGGGCTACACTACTGACAGGTTGCATACCTATTTATAGATTGATATCTGTTGAGGATTGTTGCCTCATCTCAGTTGGGGCTGAGTATGTAAGTTGAGTCTTTCATAATGGATTTGGTGCTCTTGAAGAGTTGTACTCTATTCAGTGGTTGTTGA
The DNA here is from genome assembly GCA_000966675.3 of Picea glauca. NCBI lineage: Eukaryota > Viridiplantae > Streptophyta > Pinopsida > Pinales > Pinaceae > Picea > Picea glauca. Next base: position 646,339 of record JZKD02S1748851.1, on the reverse strand, counting down.
AAAACCCTCGGATTGTTGTCCATTATTAAAAGAGAAAATTGTACATACATCTTGCATTATTTGTGTTCCTTGTGGTGATGACTTGTTGATGATATTTTGTTGATATATGTTCACATCTAACTGGTTATAAATGACAGCAAAGGGTAATGAATAAATGTTAAATGCTAACTATGAAGTTTTGTGTAAGAGGGAAGATTTGGGAAAAAGAGGCCCACACTCATTCACTCCCCCCACTAAGTGTGGTATGTGTGTCCAACACATTTGATCATTCTCCAATGAGTTTTTTTTATTTCTTTCGGGACATAACAATGTTTCTAAAGTATCGAACGAATATTACCTTCAATACCATCCTCGTTGGGAGCATTTTTAATCCTTATCTTATCAAACTTCGTAGATAAAACTCTGATGGAACCTTGACCCTTCTCACATGTGTATCCCGCACATTCTCCTATGCCGAAATTATATTCTTCTATACCATGTTCGTCGGAGCTCAAGCGTTTCCTCGCCCTTCAAACCTTTGACAACCATGTTCTAAAATCTTATAAAGCACATAGTTTAGTGCACCTTTATAAAAATAAACAAATATTATGTCTATATAGTTTCTCCCTAATCCCGATTTACCCTGATTCCAATATTGGGACGAGTCCTACCTCTTTCTGTATCACTATTTATTGGTTGATGTGTCAGGCCCACCCACTGCTTCACGTATAAGGGAATAAGCCTTCGGTACCCTTCCCTTCGAATTTCAAAAAAATGTGATCTCTCATACTCTGAAGGCACGACCCCGATAATGGTATTATTCGAAGGTATAGTTTAGAATTAGCCCCCCCCGATGCATGAATCAATGTGTTTATCCATCTTAATAAGATTTAATTATAGAGATGACACACATTAACTCGAAAATTTAAGACTGGATTTAGAAAGATACTTGTACACACCTGAGTTATGGCATACTCATGCTAGGTGGATGTGCATTGTGAGTTATAAAAATACCCTTTTAGGACATAGCTTGCACCGTAAGTTTTCAAAATAGAGTCTGTGATTTTTGTGTTTCATCTTGACTCCTTCACTTAATGAGATGTCCTACTCTGTTACTAAAAATACTTGTTTATGGGTAACCTTCTTTTTCTATCGATTAGCCAGTATTTCATTATTATAGCTGATGTGTTATACTTAAGATAAGAGGATACTCTTTTCAATGTGTTATTACAGAATAATTTGATTATTCTTTATGGCAAGCCAGAACCCCAAAAGATCTGAAATTTTAGTGTACTTCCAGGGTGTCACAGGGCTCGAATCATTGTCTCAACCAGTTGAAACTCTGATGATTGACACTATCCCTCACACAGGAGAGGACCATTTCCTCTACTTTGAAGATATCTATTGGATATTCGACTTCGCAAATTTTCATGAAGACGATGAAGTTTTAGAGGTGTACCAGAATATCATGTAAAGCAGTATCCACTTGATAGCTGCCAGGACACATTTATTCCTGTGCAACAAGGTAGCATAGTGGTGTCTCAAGAAATTCGACGCTTCCACGGTGAACATCATGAAAAATAAATGGAAGCGAGTAGCTTCTCTCAAACCAGAGGACATTAGATTCAAATATCACATTCCCGCTCCCACTTGCTCATTGAACGAGCCATTCTCAAAAGGGTTTTCCCATTCAAGAAAAGGAATGGAAAAAAGTAGATGAACAACTAATGGGTGGATGAAGATGAAACCCTTAAACAAATTCAAAATTTGGTCCCCATCCACAAGCTTAAAAATCCTTACAAGTTGTTGGTGATCATGCTCTATCATTTATACAGGGAAGAAATAAGTACACACTTCCAAATTGGATGGTTACCTTTGGCACACACCATCATCAAAATGAGACAAATATTCAATTGGTTAGATATCTTATCCTTTAACATATGCATACATGTAAAGAATATCCCACATATGAAGAAACCATTCTTTTATATGTCTTCTTATGTGATCGATGCCATTTGTTATTTGGTACAGTTTCCTGAATTGGGATGGAATTAGGACCGAAGTCAGCCCCCCATTCATGTTTATTATTTCCAATTATGGAGAATAAATTTTAGACACCATTTTTATGTATTTTCAATTTATTTCTTTCCCCTCTACGTTACATCCTTTTCGGATTCCCCGGTCAGATCATCTCCTTTGAGGATAGAAGTGGGATGAAAGGGGTGGATGATTGGTTATTTTACTAGTGCTTTTAATTTATCAGGGTTTATGGGACCACAAGCCCCACATATCTTACCATATTTCATCCCGAAGTGATTATTAATTATGGAAATAGCATACCAAATGATGGGGTCTGACATCACCACACTTTTGCAAACCAACGGTAAAATACTGTGGCCAATCTTCCCTCTCCACATTGGAAAATATTCTATTTCCAACGCTCAACATGCAAGGAAGGAAGATGAGACCTTACATGAGTTAATCCTATGTTTGGGTGAGCCTAAAGGCCATGATCCTCTTGAGCTAGCTATCGTTCATGTCAATTCTGTCAGCCTCACTCATCCAAATATCCACGTTGTTGATTTTGAGGAGGATTAATTTAAAGGAGTACTCTTATATGATGAAGTCTTGCACCAGTTGCCCCATGACACTACAAAGAGAGATCTTGATCTCAAACAAGAAGAATTCAAGATGGAAAATTTATTTGAAATATTATAACCTTGAAGAATATTCTACCTAAGAAGGAGTCTTGAATAATATTGTTACATTATATTTGTTAATTAGGCCCTATTATGCCTTTGTAAAAGTCGTCCCTATTATGCCTTGACAATTTAAATGTAAATTAAGAGGGTAAAGTGATAGGTTGGCCTAGACCTAATTTTAGGATGACCAGATCACTATTTATAAGGGAGTCCAATGCCTCATTTGTACACTCACTCATTGATCCAGGTGGATATTGGTGGCCACCAACCTATTCCAACTGGCTCCTCTTTACAGTTTTTAGTTCAACACGTTCTTCTGTAATTATTTGTAATTGTGGGTTCTACACTTTTGAGGATATCTAAATCCCTACATAGCTTCTAGGTGGAGATTGGTGGCCACCCACCTAATCCAATTGGCGTATTTTGGAATTTTTCATGTTAGTACATATTTATGTAATTCTAGGGCCGTTTTGGGGCACTAAACAATGTTTTTTTTACTTGCCCCAGTCAAATTGTAGATAGAGTCAGAGTTTTATGGAATAATGTGTATTTATCAAAAATACATTTCCAAAGGGCTATCACACACCTAAAACAGAGGTCCTATGCAAAATTTACAACCCTGGGAAGTTGAGATACCAACTTACCCATCGGGGCCCACATAAATTTTGGTGTTTCATATCTTAGGTTTAGGCTTTTGGAAGTCTAGGGTTTTGTCATTCATGAGTAATGTTAAAAATTCCTATAGAGCCTCATTGTGATAATTCATCTCAGATAGATGTGTGTAGAAGTAACATCTCTTCTCAAAGATAGCTACCACCATTCGATCAAGTTGTTTCAGTTCTACAGTTTTACAGTTTCATCCTATTTTATTTATTCAATAGAATTTAGTGTTCATTGGATATTTGTTATTGTTCTCCATATATTTGTGTTATGGTATTCAATCTGTTATTCATTTCATTTCTCTCGTAAATACTGAGCATTGGTATCAGAGTGATCTTCTCTTCATTTGTTTTTTTTTGTGCATGTCCTCAACAAGATCTAGGTACAAGAAGTTGGGACTCGAACCAGTCGAGTGTTTTCAAGATCATTCGCATTGAACCCGACCACAACTCATGGGGTATGAGAAGAAATATGATGGAGCAGGAGATCCTTTTAAAATGTTTCTTGAGGAATCCCTTGCGTGAAAAAGGAACGCGATGATGGAAAACTTTGCATAGATCCTTTGGTGGTTTTCCATTAGAGACACATATTCATCAAGCAACCACACAACCTCATTCAAGGTACAAGTAAATTTTGACATTCCATTATTTGAAGGACTGATAGATGTGGATGTTGTAGATAAATGGTTGAATCCGCTAAAAGGGTATTTTTTAGTCAACAATTTTTCCTATAGGGAAAATATTACTTTTACACTCCTCAAGGTCGCCCCCCATGTTAAGGACTGGTGGGATACATACTCTAAGATAAGGGCCACAAGGTAATTTGCAATATTTGCAGGTGACCCCACCTGAGATTCCTTCATGGAGGCCATTAAAGAATAGTACTACCCTGTTGGAATCTAGTAGTACCAGTACACAAGATGTACCATACTACATAAATAAAGGGACCAAAAAGTAAAATATTTCACCAATATTTTCCATACTCTACACACCAAATTGGGTATCAAAGACTCTGATTGACATCTGGTGCTCAAATACTGTGGTTGTCTGTAAATATACATTCAAATGGAAATGGAGTTTCTGGACATCATATCATTAAGTGCTTCTTATAAATATGTTGTCAAGATCGAGCAGAAATTTAAATAGAAGAGGCGAGAGATTGTATTTGCAAATTCCTCAAAGTTGAAGCAGGGAGAAGGAGTTCCCAACCCACAAAACAAGGGATAGAAAAAAGATGGCCACTATCAGGACAATCAGTCCAAGTTGCAACCCAAGAAGGGTAATGGGAATTCAAAGAAGGACACGGGAAAAGTGGTGTGAATACCATAAAATCCCTTGGAACAACACTAAAGAATGTCGCTCCAAGCAGTCACTGGTGGCCAAGTTGAAAGCTTATGAGTCAGAGGTAGATTTTGACTCTGAATCAAATCCATAAAGTGGGAAGTGGATCATTGATGTTGAACCCATTTCCATTGTCACTACCACCAAAGTCCATCCAATCAAACCAGAAGAACCATGTAATATTCCAAGTATAAAAAGTATGCAGAACATAAATAAAATGCTAGAAATGGAAGATGAACAACAATATAACCAGAACAAAACCACAATAAGACCAATATGAAACCAGAATAACACCAGAAATAACACTTTGATTACTGAGAGCAATGTTCACTTGCCTCTTCGAGGAGGAAAACTCCATTCGAGCAGAGCTCTATTACAATAATATCCAAGCCAGGGTTCTCATACCCTCAACTGTTATTTATACTAAATATGTCTATCAAAATACCCATCTAGAGGAATATCCTTCTAGAAGCAGAAGCTTCTATTAGGTCTTCTTACATTCGAATTATTCTACCTTATTGCAAGGCCTTATTAATATTGACCTTTATTACATCTGAATATATTTTTCTACCTACATGAGGGGTTAGGTCCCTAACATGTCCTCCCCCTTAAAACCATCCTTGTCCCTAAGGATTGAGATGTGGAAATTACTGTAGAATGGTAGTTGGTTCCCAAGTGGCATCTGTTGCAGTTGTATCTTTCCACTGGACTAACATTTCCTTGATGGTTCACTGACACAGGCAACGCTCACACTGGTCCAAAACTGCTTGTGGTTGTAGCCAAGTGGATCCTTATTCATCCAACTTGGGAAGGTTGGTTTGAGTTTGGCACTTAGTTCCAATCACCTTCTTTAAGCATGAAACATGAAAAACATGATGTAGCTTAGGAATGACTGGGAAAAGCTAATTGATAGGCCACCTATCCCACACACTTGAGAATGGTATAAGGACCATAAAATTTGGGTTCCAGCTTCTGACAATGGTCGACCTTGAGGGAAGTTTTCTTGTAAGGTTGCAGTCGAAGAAACACCTGATCCCCTTCTACAAATTGACATTCAAAGCGAACTTGATCTGCTTGTTGCTTCATGCAATTCTAGGCCATGAACAAATTCTCTTTGAGGGTATGGATAATAGCCTCTCGAAATGTAAGTGTTTGGTCAACTGCTTGGACCTTCGAGACACCTGGTAAATATGAGATAAATGAAGGTGGCTTTTGTCCATATAGTGCTTCAAAAGGAGCCGTGTGGGTAGTTGTATAGTATGAAGTGTTGTACCACCATTTAGGTAGGGGTAACCATTGAGCCCATTGATTGTGTTTTTCCAATGCAAAACACCTCAAATATGTTTCCAAACACTTGTTGACAACTTCAATTTGACCATAAGTCTGGGGATGATAAGTTGTGTTGAGATGCAATTGGGTGCCTTGTAGCTTGAATAGTTCTTGCCAAAAATTGTTTATGAAAGTTGGGTCACGATGAGAAACAATAGAATGTGGCATGCCGTGAATCTTGAAGACCTGATCCATGAAAATTTGACCCAAAGTGGATGTTTTGAATAGGTGTTAAAGAGAACATAAATGAGCATACTTGGAAAGAAGATCAACTACCACCATGATGACTGATTTATTTCCCAATTTAGGTAAGCCTATAATAAAATCCATAGAGATATCGCTCCAAATAGCAGGTGGAATCGGAAGTGGTTGTAGTGTGCTAGGAGATTTGACTGTTTCTCCCTTGTTGCGTTGACACACATCACATTCAGCTACAAAATTACGAATGTCTTGTTTCATACCATCCCATAAAAAAGAACATTTTACCCTATCATAGGTTTTGGTAAACCCAGAGTACCCAGTTGTGGGTGTAGCATGAAGCTCAGAAAGTACCGTGGATTTAAGTTTTGACTATTTACTTAAATAAAAATGGCCTTTGTATCGAATCTCATCATGGAGCCAAGAGTACCTTGGGGAAACTGGAGAATTGGACAGCAATTGTTGTATTGCAAACTTTTGGGATCGTGTAGCCATTCTCGGTGAACGGCTTGGAGCCAATTTAGTACAATGAAGGAGAGAGAAAAAATGGATCCTTCATCTTCATATTTTCTATAAAGTGCATCCGCAACCACATTGTCTTTTCCTTTCTTGTAAATGATATCATAATCATATCCAAATAGCTTAGTCACCCATTTTTGTTGCTCTAGGGAGGAAATGCGTTGTTCTAGAAAATACTTGAGGATTTGATGATTTGTCTTAATTTGGAAGAGTTGCCCCAATAGATAAGGGTGCCACAGATCAACGACATGTAGAATAGAAAACATTTCCTTTTCATAGATTGAATTGCCTAAATTCCCTTCAGACAATTGTTTGTTGGTAAAGGACAAAGGTCGACCCTCTTGCATAAGGACAACGCCAATTCCTTTCCCTAAAGCATCACATTCCAGGACAAAGGTATTTTTGAAATTAGGAAGGGCTGCGACTGGAGTGGTGCACATGTCCATCTTCAAGGTTTGAAAATCCTGATAAGCTGTTGGATTCAAAGTGAAAGAATTCTTTTTAAGGAGTGCAGTGAGAGGTGCTGCAATATTTCCATAATTCTTAACAAACTTGCAATAATAACTTGTTAAGCCCAGAAATCCACACAAGCTTTTGAGAGTCTTTGTGTGAGACCATTCTTGCATAGCTTCAATAATTTTAGGATCCACCTTGACGTCGTATTTACCAACAAGATGACCTAAGTACTCAACTTCCGAGGTGCCAAAAGCACATTTAGATTGTTTCAGGAAAAGTTGGTGTTGAGAGAGTAGATGGAGAACTCGATCCACATGAGCAAGATGGTCTGTCTAGGTTTTTCTATAGATGAGGATATCATCAAAGAAAACTAAGACAAAATGATGGAGAAAAGGACGAAATACATGATTCATGATGCTTTGGAAGGTGGAGGGAGCATTACACAAGCCAAAGCGCATGACCAAAAACTCATAGTGGCCCTCATCAGTTCTAAAGGCAGTCTTAGGAATGTCTTCCTCTTTGATACAAATATGGTGGTAGTGAGAACGAAGATCAATTTTGGTAAAGAACTCCACTCAATTCATCCAAGAGGTCATCAATGATAGGAATGGGAAATTTTTCTTTAATGGTGAGTTTGTTGAGGGCACGGAAGTCAGTACACATGTGCCAAGAACCTTCTTTCTTCAGGACCATGACCATAGGAGAAGCATAGGGGCTCGTACTAGGGCGGATAACACCTGCATTAAGCAGTTCTTGACCCATTTTCTCAATTTCATTTTTTGTGGAAAGGGGTGATGATAGGGATAGATATTGGGAGGAAGGCTTCCTAGTACAAGGGGAATGGAATGATCATGAACACCATGGGAAGGAGGGAGTCCCTGGGGAGTGGAAAATACCACTTGATGTTTAGAGAGGATGTATTGGAGGTCTTGTAACATAAAGGGTGTCTTAGTTTCTTGTATGGCATGGACTTGGGCAATAACACTAGAATGACCTTTATTGAGCAGCTTTACCATGCGATGGGAAATAATGATCTCAGGTGAACTAGTAGTGATGCCTTGGAACTTATATTGTTTTCCCTCCTAGTCGAATTGCATGGTTAATTCCTTAAAATCCATGAGAATGGGACCCAAATTCTTTAGCTAGCCTACACCCAACACAATGTCACAATTGTTGGCATACATACAGACAGAAGGCAATGTGTGTGTGTTTTTCATTGATGGAAAAGATCAACACGATTAGTAGTGCAACGATAATGGCATGGCAATAGCAAGATAAATAGTGAGGAGCAATAATGATCGTTGGATCCCATTCAAAATTCCCGATGACCATCAGATCCGAATTCGGGTAGGAGGAGTGCATAATAGAAGAGAACAGATCTCAAGCATTAGATCTGAGCCTGAAGGATGACCATAGTTGGATCTAGAAAAAGGAGCACAATCTTTACATGCAATTTGAAGTAGTCTTACAAAGTACCGAAAGCATGGGGACCGTTTGATTCGAAGGACACGTGATGAGTGATTAGAATTTCGCTAAGTTATACATTGGAGGAGTCAATAGAGCGTGTTCTGGAAACTCACAATATGTGAAATCCCAAAATGATCTGGGTCATCGAATCAAAGATTGATCTAGACCATTGGATCGAGGTATGTCGTGGACCGTTGGATTCATATTACACATGGCAAGAAATAAACTTTTCGTTGACTGAGGTGCTCTATCCTTTGAAATCGTGAAACATGAAACCATGAATTAATCTGAGTCGTCGATCAAAGGGAGAGTGCGGACCGTTGATCTGGAGCATTTTGGAGTTTCGGAGATCAGAACATGGAGAGTCAAGACCCTTCATCACAGGAGTCCCGAAGTGCGAAATTGTGAAGCACCTTTTGGCATAGGTTGTGGTCACCATCGGTGGTCATGTGAGGAGAAGGAGCTAGCGTAGCTAAGCTCCATTTTAGAGTTTTTTGATTCAAGGTTTTTGGAAGCAACTCATGGCATAAACGTCGATATGAGAAATCGTGAAACACTCTCGTGCTTTTCCCCTAGTCATACCTTATGGTCACATCAACGACGGATGAAGGGAGGAGCTAGCACATTTATAAGCTCCATTTCAGGGATCACAACATGGGAGAGTCGATATGCCTCATCACAAAATTTGGGAAATGCGAAATTGCAAAAGTGCCTCTTGATTAGGCTCGTGGTCACAACTAGTGGGCATATGGGATAAACGCAAGACCCTGTGTATTTAATCCAATGGTGTTATTTATTTGAGAATTTGATCGAAGGGCTACTGTTGATATTCAAGATTAATTGTTCAGTTATGATTCAGTTAGCAAAACTGAATCATGGTTCTTGGACGGTTGGCGATTCAGTTGCTGAAGTGTTTTTTCCCTAGGCAATTTGAGGGGTAGCTGAAGTGGTTGTAGTGCATAAAAGAAATATGTTGTGACTGTGTGGGGTGGTTCTAGGGAGGACTATGGTCCTCTGATATTCAATTTGGTGCTTGAATATTGGAAGTTGGATCTTCCATCTAGTTGTGACTCGAAAAGAGGGTGGCAAGGTGGAGCTTGGGAAAACAAAGAGTTTTATGTATGCAATTTGGTGCTTGTATAAGTCCGGTTAGTGCTAGAACATTTAGGGAGTTGATGCTTCCTTCTAGTGGGTGCTAGAGAAACTAGATATTTGGTGCTCTCAACAAGTTGGAGCTTGTAAAATAGAGGTAGTATCCTCACTTTGAGTTGGTGCTCAAATATAGATGATGTACAGAACTTAAAAGGCTGCCTATTATTTCGAGGAAGAAGAGGTTTTCTCCCTTTATGGGTTTCCTCGTGAAAATTTGTCTGTGTGTATATATTACGTGTGACTAATGCTCATTATTTATGTTGTCCATATATTGTATAATATTGATGGTCACTTGGAAAAGATTAAGAATGGCTTAATAGACTCAAAATTGTTTAAGCATAGTAACAACTGATT
>JZKD02S1748851.1:619101-636156 GCA_000966675.3 Picea glauca | reverse complement strand
AATTTCAACAATTGGTATCAGAGTCAGTTCCTTTTATTTAAAGGTAGATTTGTAAGATTAAGCATGACAAGTCATGAAGGGACTTCAGCCACTAAGCCTCCTCTGTTTGATGGAAAAATTTTTCCCTTCTGGAAGGTTAGAATAAGAACATATTTAATGGCCTTAGGTGATGATGTTTGGGATGTAGTAGAGACTGGATATACAAAGCCTATTGTGCTAGCTTCCAAGGATGATAAATTAGATTTTAGATTTAATGCTAAGGGAATGAATACTATGTTGAATGGACTTTTTGAAGCTAAGTTTGTAAAGGCGATGCATCTTGAAACTACCAAAGCTATGTGGGATAAACTTATTAACAGTTATGAAGGCAATGAGAAAGTAAAAGATGCCAAACTTCAAACATATAGATTGAAATTTGAAAAACTAAAGATGAATGAAGATGAAACAGTTAGCAATTATTTTTTAAGAGTTGAATAACTTGTGAATTCCATGAAGGGTCTTGGTGAGAAGATTGAAGAATCATTTTTAGTTCAGAAGATTTTAAGATCTCTGCTTGATAAATTTAATCCAAAAGTCTCTGCAATAGAAGAACTAAATGATATTAAAACTCTATCCATTGATCAACTCCTAGGAACTCTAACCACATATGAAATGAGAATTAGCAAAGATAAATCTAGTATTAGAGAAGCATCTTTTAAAGCAGACAAGAATACCGATTCAGAATTAGATGATATTCAGGCAAAATTTGTGAGAAGGTTAAAGAAAGGATCGGGAAAATATCAAGGAAAGATTCCCTTCAAATGTTTTAACTATGGTAAGATAGATCATTTTGAATCTAACTATCCTCAAAAGAAAAAGGACCAGAATTCTGATGATGAAAAGAAATACAAATTTAAGAAATATACTAAAAAGAAAAGTTTGTGTGCAAACAATGACAATTCCTCAGAAGACATAGATAGTGATTCATCATGTGAAGACAAAGTGAATGATTTTATTCTTATGGCTATGGGAGATATTGATGATGAACACACATGAGGTGAAATGGATGATGAATAAGTTGTGGTAGATATAGAAGGTAAATTAATCAGTGCTTTGGAAGAAATTGACAGACTCAGATTTAAGAAGAGAAAACAAAAATAATTGTTGATGCAGTTTAAAATGAATGATAAAAAACCTGATGAAGACTTTTGTCTACTAAAAGTTGAGTTAGAAGAGGCAAACAAAATAGAGGACATTCTGAAACAACAGTTATCAGAGAAGAAAGTGAGGTGTGAAACCTTAGAAGAAGATATAGTAACAGAAATGGAGAAGTTTAAGGCATTGTATCACCAAAATCTTTCAAGTATTAAAGCTTCAGATGGATTAACCTCCATTCTAAATCAACAAAGGAATCCAAAGTTAAAATATGGCTTGGTCTATGAAGAAAGACCAAGTAGTGATCATCCAAGTAATACATAACCCATCAAGTTCTTCAAATCTACAATCATTGACAACAACCACTTTGCAGAAACAAAGAAAGAAAAAAAACCACCAAGAAGGAATGAAAGAAAAAGTACCAGAACCGAATCTGTAGATCAGATAAATTATTAGCATGAAAGAAATAAACCCGCTCAAAGAAGAAAGAGTTTTTCTAGGTACAAATGGTTTTTCTATGGATATTGTTTTTTCTGTTCTAACTTTGGTCATAAAGCTATAACTTGTTCTTTAAGATTTAGACATGAGCAATCAACATACTCAAAGAATAACTATCTACCACAACAAATATCGAGACAACCAAGAAACAAACAACCACAGACTATAAATCATGCGATGGTTAGAAAAAGGATGCAGGTTAAGAATAAAAATAGTTATGAGAATAACAAGCGCTATGATCTGCTATTTAGTTAACCAGAATGTTACATCTGCCATAATTATGGACATAAAGATGCAGATTGTCACTTAAGGAATTATAAGCCAGATTTGAATCCCACTGCTGAAAATTTCAAGGTTTGGAAGAAGAAAGAAGATGACAAGTGTGGACTAGTGTTATCATCCCAAAGACAAAAGAATCCCTGGTATATTGATAGTGGATGTTCCAAACATATGATTGGAGACAAAAAGAAGTTTCTAACTCTAAGTGAAAACAAATCAGAGAATGTAACTTTTGGAAATGATGCACCAGGAAAAATAAAATGTAAAGGAATCGTAAGCCTGAGTAATGGCAGAGGAAAAGCTCAAGATGTTTTGTTTGCAGATGGCATGAAACATAATATACTAAGTGCCAGTCAAGTTTGTGAAAAAGGGTGTGAAGTTGTTTTTACTTCTAAATATTGTAAAATAAAGTCTTTGAATTCAGAACAATTGGTTGCAAAAGGGATAAGAATAGAAAACAATGTCTATGTGTTAAAATAAGAAAAAGAAGAATGCCACTTAAGAAAATATGATGAAAGTTGGCTATGGAATAGGAGGATTAGACACCTAAATTTTGATCATATAATCAAGTTTAGAAACAATGGGGCAATACAAGATATTCCAAAGATATCAAAGCCATATGACTTTGTTTGTAAACCTTGGTAGATAGGAAAGCTTACTCACACTCAGTTCAAATCTAAAAAAAATTCTTCAACACAAAAACCTCTCCAGTTAGTACATATGGATTTGCGTGGACCATCAAGAAAAGAAGGTACAGGAAAAGAAAACTATTTTATGTTGATTATTGATGATTATTCTAGACTAATGTGGGTTTCCTTTTTGAAGGAAAAATCTGAAGCATTTGAAAAATTCAAAGTGTTTAAGGCTCTGACTGAGAATCAAATAGGAAAAATATTGAAGGAAGTAAGGTCTGATAGAGGAGGAGAGTTTATTTCTTACAACTTCAAAGAGTTCTATGATAAACATGGAATCAAACGAGAATACACTATACCAAGAAATCCACAGCAAAATGGAGTAGTTGAGAGGCATAATAGATCATTTCAACAGATGGAAAGATCAATGATGAATGAAAGGAATATTTCTCAGAAATATTGGGTGGAATAAATCCATACATTTGTTCATATTCTTAACAAAGCTCATCTCATGCCACACAGTGACAAGACTCCTTATGAACTATGGTTTGGAAAACCTACTTCAATCAAGCATTTTAAAGTCTCTGGGATTAAATGTTATATCAAGAATAATGATGAAAGTATTGGCAAATATGATGATAGGGATGATGAAGGTATCTTCTTAGGTTATGCTATAAACAATAAAGGGTACATATTCTACAATAAGAGGTTGCATATATTGGTTGATTGTATTGACATAAAAGTTGACGAAGAAGTCCCAGTCAGAAATGTAAGCAATGTTGAACCAAGCACAAAAGATATAGTTGAAGATGAAGATGAACAGGTCCAAGGATCAGAAAGGGAAGAATCTGGATCAGATGAAGATACAAATACTCAGGCTGACACAAATCAGCAGAAAGAAACAAAACCACCTCTCATAATTTTTAAAAGGAATCATCCTAACAATCAGATAATTAGAGATATAAATAAAGGAGTTCAGACAAGAAGGAAATCAGTTAAAGACTCAGAACAATTTCAGATTGTTTTTCTATCTATGATTGAACCTAAAAATTTTGATGAATCCAGGAACCATGATGATTGGATTAGAGCTACCAATGAAGAGATTGATCATATTGAGAAGAAAAACACTTGGGATCTTGTTTCTAGACCCGAAGATAAGAATGTAATAGGTTCCAAATGGGTGTTCAATAATTGTTGGCCCTTGGTTATGGAAGGAAGAAAAGGTGAAATGAAAACTTCATGGAAGACACAGTGACTGTTACTGGGTCGAAGTGAGAAAAAGAGAAGAAAATATGGAGTGAAGTAAGTCATTGAACGAGGAGATCGGAGATGACAATAAAGAAAGGAAGAAGGATCATAGACAACTCAACAAGAAAGAAAAGACAACATTGGATGCTTTGGAGCACTGCGTGAGAAGGAAGGAAAGTCAGGCTCGTGAAGCCCTAAAATATGGGTCAAGTTGACCTAGGGTTTTGGTATCTAGGGTTTTGACGCCTACATTTCAACCTAAGGATTTTCAGTGAGCTATTGTAATGTATAAATAGAGGTCCAAAGGACCTGGGATGGGTTGGTGTTATGATTATTGTTGTTGTTTTTGTCATTGTGTGATCGAACAAGTAGTAGTGTGTGAGACATAAGTGCTAAGTACGAGAGCCTTCTGGTATTGTAAGGTATTCATCTGGGTGAGAAGATCAACCTTGCAACTGGGTGCGCAGGGAGGGGAGAGAAAGAGAGGAGAAGAAAGATGATCTACTAGCTAAGAGTGAAGACAAGAACTGTATTCTTTACCGTGATATATTATAGCACAGTTATGTGGATGTAGCCCTAGAGAGAAGGTGAACCACGTATATTTCGTTTTGTGTGTGATTGGTATTTTATCTCTGTCATCAATATATTATGATTTCATTACTGTTTAGATATGATAAGTAGATGTGTAGAGTAGATCTAAGTTGATAAGTGATGTATGCATCTTGTACTATTTTGTATTAGATCCACTTGATATTTCCTTTGGTTGTAGACATATCTGTCCTACAACCCCCTCATAGCTACTTCGGGTGAGACTGCATCTACTTCACAGGTGTTGCCGGAAGGGCCAATAGTTAGGGATTGTTGGTGCACTCTTGGATTTGTACCCTGGGTCTACCCCTATGCCAACAAATGGTTCCATTGCCAGGATAGGAATATTCTTGAGGGAATGTCAAGGTGGTTTCCATCAAAGACAAATACTCAAAAGTGGATAGAGGATCAAGAAAAGGACTTCGCTTATTGTAAAAAGGCCTTGAGAGCCGCACTGTAATCATCTTCTTGTGAATGCGAGTAGCCGTCATATCTCTTCTCAGAAATACGCTACCACCATTCTAGCGAGTCTTTCACTCTGTATTTTTACAGTCTCTCTACATTTCTTTCATTAATAGAAATCATGTATTACTGTATATATGTGTTTATGGTTGCATCTCTGATACATTTCTATTATATTATTGAATATTTGTGATATCTTTATGCATTTCTTTATTATATCTCCGCTCTCATTTCGTGCTGAAAATAATCTGGATCAGTGGTATTAGAGCAGGTTGTTCTTGATCATTTTTTTTAGTGCATGTCCCCAACGAGGTCCGAGTATAGCAAGTTGGGTCTCGAGCTTGTCTCTCTTGATGAAAATATCTCTTGCACACCGAAGAAACCCTCAATGGTGGAAGAAAATAAAAAGAACGAAGCAAACGATCCTATCAATATGTTTCTTGAGAAAGATCTCACATGATAGAGGGATGAAATGATGGAGAAGTTTTCCCACATCCTTCAATGCTTGCCAATAGCAATAGGCACATCTTCATCAATCGACCACTTTGGAGGCACCTTGCCTTTCAAGGTACAAGTTAATTTTGATATTCCTGTATTTGAAGGATAGATAGATGCATAAGTCCTAGACAAATGGTTAAACTTGCTAGAAGGTTATCTCTCTATTCACAATTTTTCCGACAGAGAAAAGATCACCTTCACACTCCTTAAATATCTCCCTCATGTCAAATATTGGTGGGAAACTTACTGGGAGAAAATTTTCACAAAGGATTCAAGAATATATGGGGCTGAGCCCACTTGGGATTTTTTTGTGAATGCGGTAAAGGAACAATATTACCCTATTAGAAACTATGAGGACCAATACATGAGATGGACCACAATACGACAAGAGAGGGGCCAAGAAGTTCTGGAGTTCACCAATACCTTACATACCTTGCGCACCAAGCTAGGTATCAAAGACTCCGAATGACATTTGGTTCTGAAATACCATGGGGCTCTACACAGATACATCCAAACTGAAATGGATTTTCTGGACATCTCATCACTCGGTGTTGCTTATCAATATGTTGTTAAAATCGAGTAGAAATTTAAGCACTAGAACGAATGGGAGTTCAGATCTACAAATCCGCAACAACCAAAGTATGAAAAAGACGACCCTAACAAACAGTCCCCATAAAACCAGTCCAAGCCATAAAAAAATAAGGGTCACGAGAAGACAAAGAAGGACACCGGAAAATGGTGCGATTTCCACAAAATCCCATGGCACAACACCGATGAATGTTGCTCAAAATAGTCATTGGTGGCCGAGATCAAAGACAAGGAGTTGAACCTTGATTCAGAATCTAATTGTGAAAATATTGGCAAAGGACAGATCATTGATGCAGACCCCACTGCTATTGTCACGACCGCAACAATTCAACTAGAAGAACCAATAGATCCTGAAGAGGGGGAGGGCCTTTTTCATTCATATATGTGGGTGAAGGGGACCCCGCTATATTTTATTGTTGATAGTGTAAGATATAAGAACCTCATCTCAACAGAGGTCGTCAAACAGTTGGAATTGTCGACAACACCACACCCGCAGCCATACAACATCGGGTGGCTTCGCCAAGGACGAGATCTTCGTGTCAGCCAACAGTTTCGATTGTCATACGACATCCAACCTTTCAAGGATGAGGTATTATGTGATGTTTCCCCACTGGATGTTTGTGATGTTCTCTTGGGTCATCCATATATGTGGACATGCCATGTTGTTTATGAGTCTCGACCTCGCAGTGTCATTGTTTCTCTAGGGGGTCATCTCTACAAAATACCAGAGGTAGTTCTGACTATTGTTCCACCTAAAAAATGCCACAATGTAGTATCTCATACTGCAAAATTCAACTTCTCCACAATCTGTTCAAAATGGGAACAAAAGGATACTCCAACCACTACAGCCTCGACCCAAGCACCTTCTATCCAATAGAAGAAGGTTGACAAGATTGTAGAAAAGTGAAAAAATTCCTTCTGCACACCATCCTCTCCTATAGCTCAACTTTTTGAACAACCTCAGCCTCAACAGGTTCATGACAGACTTCCATAGACTAAGAAGTGTGATGTCTCCAGCAAGGGAAGCAACTCACCAAGATGCATATTTAGCAAACGCTTTTCCCTCTCCCCCGGTAACTCAACGCAATGAATACAATTGCTTCCTAATGAGGGAGGATTGATCCAAGTGGATAGCGGTGGCCACCCACCTTTTCCAACTGGCTCAAAATAATTTTCTGGCAATTTTGACAATTTACTATCTTTAGCAGTTTTTAACTTTCGGGGCCATTTTGAGGGCCTAAATGAAGGTTTTTCTAGATCAAGATTCTCAATGATAGCCAAAGGCATGATCAATCCCCCAAAATTAATCTCCTCGATGATACCTTTCCAATGGGCTATCATACTCCTAAAATGGAGATCGTATGCAAAAGTTACGACCCAAGGAATTTGATGCACCAACTTACTCAAATGAGGCCCACATGAATTTTGGCGCTCCATCTCCTAGGGTTAGGTTTTTGGATGTCTATGGGTTTTGGAATTCCTTATTATTGTAAAAAGGCCTTGATAACCTCATTGTAATCATCTTCTTGCAAATGCGAGTAGCCATCACATCTCTTCTCAGAGATAAGCTGCCACCATTCTAGCGAGTCTTTCACTCTATACTTTTATAGTCTTTGTACATTTCTTTCATTAATAGAAATCGTACATTACTGTATATCAATGTTTATGGTTTCATCTATGATACATTTCTATTATATTATTGAATATCTATGATATCTTTGTGCATTTCTTTATTATATCTCTACTCTCATTTCATGCCGAAAATAATCTGGACCATAAGTACTATTATCCCTCCTGTTGATTCCATAGTATTAATAAACTAGAGTAATCCCAGTCACCAGAGCATCTAGATCATTGTCAATAGTATTCCACCACATATTCAGCCAAGAACCCTAGGAAGATCTATGGAAGATGAGATGAGACTTCCTATATTTAGGGGAGATGGATCTGAAGATCCTGTTCAGCACTGGTTCCTATGTGAAGTCGTATGGCATATTAAAAATGTCACTGACAAAGCTATCAAAAGAACCCATTTTAGTACCACTCTAAGGGATCACACACTGAGTTGGTACATGAAGCTTGTCCAAGGACTTGCATAGCCTAAGCCACTGAATCAGATTAAGAATCCGTTGATTGCAGAGTTCAAGAAACCCAAGTCACGGTTCAAGAATCTAGCTCAGAAATGAGCCAGATCTTGGGTCAACTAACTAGTTTGTCTTTGCAGGTCGAAGATATGAACAAATACAAGTGAAAATATAAAAGAGAAGACATATGGTGTGTCAAATGCAAATGAGAAGTCCATGCCAAGGAACACTGTCCCTTATTTAATGAATACTTGGCTTCTAGAGCTCTGATTCCTTTGAAGCAATTCACCTTACCTTGTTGCGAGGTATGCAGAAACAGACATCGCCCTGGTGAGTGCTACTACATGAAAAATTATGTTTATACACCTACAAATTTGTATTGTACATTTTGTAAGCATGTAGGACATGATGATAGAGATTGTAGAGCTTACGATATTATGCATGAAAGGTCAAGAGACATATATAAGATTCAAGGCAAAGTACAACAAGAAGTAAACACCACATAGTATAACTCTCTTGGGAGAGGAAACTTTAATCCTCATCGTGGATTCATAGGAAGAGGAGGAGAAGGAGGAATGGGTCGAGGCCAAGGAAAGATCATTTATTATAACTGTGCACAACTAGGACACCTTGCAATGGATTGTCAGAACCCTTGTACCACCTACAGCTACTGCAAATAATTTGACCATGTTATAGAAGATTATACTGTGCTTCTAGCTAAGCTCCAAGAAAGATGAGGACCTCAGCAAAACCCACAAGTGCAACTAATATATTTTGAACCTCGTGGAAAAGACCCTAGAGTCATTGTTATAACTAGAGGAGGTGCTATTACAGGAGATGACAAAATGACCCAAGGGAAGCCTACAGAAGATTCAAGAATTAGGAAAGTTGTAGAGAAAACCCAAACCTTTGATGCAAAGAAGGAGAGACAAATATTTGAGGAAGCTAGAAAAGAATTTAGAGGAGACCAAGGTTCTTCATCAAAGACAAGACCAGAAGTGAGAGAATATGGAATGCCTCTGGCACTTTATCAGTTTGCTTCGCCAAAAGAAGGAAAGGAGGTAAGTGAGATCATGGAATTTGTATATACTTGTATTAAGTTGATTCAAGATGAAAGCATTATACAAGAATTACAAAATTTAATCAGACAATATGATCTAGGAAATATAGACCCCTTACTGAATAGGGTAGTATGACAAATCGATAGGAAGAGACGGACAAATAAGGAATTACATTTGAATGCTCAAATAGGAGAGTATGAGATAGATTATGTATTCCTTGACTTAGGGTCGGAGGTCAATGTCATGATGAAGCAAACCTGGGAACTGATGGGAAAACCAAAGTTGATCTATTCCTCTATCTGGATTAGGATGGCTAATCAGCAAGCTGTAAGCCCTTTTTCCATATTAGAACATGTCCCTATGGACATCTACGGAGTAATAACGTTTGCATATTTTGAGGTAATTGAAATAGTTGATGACATTTTCCCTTACCCTGGGCTGTTAGGAATTGATTAGGCCTTCAATAATTCTATTGTTGTTGATTTTAAAAATAGACGTATGACATTTGAAAAATATGGCCTTAGGTTCATTTCACCCTTAGACTCATATGAGGGTCAGCGATACATAGATCCTATCAGAGAAGAAGACCACACATATGAACTTGAAAACATCTACAAGCCAATAGCCAAATAGCAAGATTATATCAATCCTACAGTCGATGGAAATCTAAGCTAGTGAAGTGATAGCACATGTTCATTAGACTCAGAAGCAGCAATAGAGAATTGGCAGAGTAAAATGTATGAAGTATCTACAAGAATATGTGCTATACTAACCAGAGAAGTTTGTTGGATCGGCACAACAGTGAGTAACTTGCCCACCTTTGATGGTTTAAATCCTTTAGAAACCTTCTTTTCGGACTTTGAAGAGAGTGTACCAACGCAACAGAGATTGTTAGAAATGGATGAGGCCCTAAAATCCACACTAGAAAGATGGTGGGGGACACACAAAAGTGATATTACAAATTGGATACAATGTCGTACTTTGATGACAGCACGGTTCTCAGCACAAACTGAAGGTTGTAAAGTAAGGTACATAGGTCAAAGCTGCCCAAAGGACCATGTGAGAAATTGCAAAGAGGCATGGAGTGACACTCCGCAAGAATAGTGGGTGCACAAATTCATTAATACATTGGATATCACCCCTATCAACTGGTACCTTCAAGCATAGTTGTGCCTCATCACTGGAAATTGGGAAGGTATGACTCAAAATTTTGTAACTACCTTCTTATTTGAAAGTCAATACCTATCAGTAGATCAAGCATTATAGATTGTGAAACAGAAAGTATTTAAAGAGGCATCTAGCCTCCCTATGGCACAATAAGAGGATGAATGGACTGCGCCTGTCCAGAAATTACAGAGCTACTAAAACATCAATTTCAATGAAGATGATGATCCAAGGAAGGTGAACATCAACTAAACAAAGGGCCAAAGAGATCTGGAAGGACCAGGAGTTGAGATACCATTTTTCGGCCAGCCGATCAATATTAAGAAGGTAAACATTTGAACAGAGCAGACACCAAAGCTCATTAATGTCTAAGATTATTGGGATGTTGCTACCATTGACAAGATTACATAATTATTGCATGAATATCAAGACTTGTTTCCAACCAAGTTCATTGATATGAAGGGCATTAAAGGGCCTATGGGAGAGATGAGGATCCCTTTAAAGCCAGATGCAATACTAGTCAAACAAAGACCCTACAAATTGAACCATAAATATAAGGAGAAAGTGAAAATTGAACTCGACAGAATGTTGGAAGTAGGGATTATAGAACATGTTGAAGATTCAGAGTGGATTAGCCCTATGGTGGTACAAGACAAGAAGACAGAAGAGATCAGGATCTGCGTAGATCTCTGAAATATTAATGATGACTGCTTACATGATCCCTTCCCTACACCATTCATTGATGAAGTATTAGATAATGTGGGAGGCTAGGAAGTATATATGCTTTTACGGATGGATTTTTAGGACACCATCAGATTCAGATTACCAAGGAAAATTGCCATAAGACCATGTTTTCCATAGAATGGGATATTATCAGTATACAGTAATGCCATTCGGACTAAAGAATACCCCATCCATCTTTTCCAGGGTGGTGTTCGAAGCATTCAAGGAATTTTTGCATAAATTTTTAGAAGCATATTTTGATGACTAGATTGTGTTTAGTTTGTTGAAAAATCATATTGAATGTTTAAGGCTAATGTTGGATAAATGCAGGCAGTGCCAAATTTCCTTGAATCTAAAGAAATGCATTTTCTTTTCACCATTTGGAGTTCTTTTAGGAAATATTGTATGCAAGAAAGGATTGTTGGTAGATCCATCCAAGATCGCCATTACAGACAGAAGGCAACATGTGAGTGTTTTTCATTGATGGTGAAGATTAGCATGATCAACAGCGCAACGATAATGGCATGGTAATAGTAATATCAATAGTGAAGATAAATATTGATCGTTGGATCCCAGTCAGAATTCTCGATAACTGTCAAATTTGAATTCAGATAGGAGGAGTGCACAGTAGAAGAGAACAGATCTCAGGCGTCAGATCTAAGCCCGAACGTCGACTATCATTAGATCGAGAAGAAGGAGCACGATCTTTATGTGAAAGGTGAAGAAGGCTTTCAAATTCCCCAAAGCAAGGGGAACTGTTCAATTCGAAGGACACGTGACAAGAAATTAGAATTTCGTTGACTTATACATTGGAGGAGTCAACATAGCGTGTTGTGGAAACTCATGATATGTGATATCCTGAAATGATCTGGGCCATCAAATTGAGGATTGATCTAGACCATTGGATTGAGGTATGTCATGGAATGTTGGATGCAGAGTACACATGGTGAGAGATCAAGTTTTCATTGACTGAGAAGTCAAAGAAAGGAGGTTCTCTATCCTTTGAAATAGTGAAACACAAAACCACGACTTAATCTGAGTCGAAGATCAAAGGGAGAGTATGGACCGTTGATCTAGAGTATTTTGGAGTTTTGGATATCACAACATCGAGAGTCGAAACCCTTCATCATAGGAGTTTCAAAGTGAAAAATCATGAAGCACCTTTTGGCATAGGCTATGGTCACCACTGGTGGTCATGTGAGGAGAAGGAGCTAGCGTAGCTAAGATCCATTTCAAAGTTTTGTGATTCGAGGTTTTTGGAACAACTCACGGAAGAAACGTCGATATGAGAAATTGTGAAACAATATCGTGCTTGGCCCCTGGTCATAACTTATGGTCACATCGACGAAGGATGAAGGGAGGAGCTAGCACATTGCTAAGCTCCATTTCGAGGATCGTGACATGGGAGAGTCGAGATGCCTCATCACAAAATTTGTGAAACAAGAAACTGCAAAAGTGCCTCTTGATTAGGCCCATGGTCATAGCCAGTGGGCATATGGGATAAACACAAGACCCTGTGGATTTAATCCAATAGTGTTGGTTATTTGAGAAACTGATTGAAGGAATATTATTGATCTTCAAGATTAATTGTTTAGTTATGATTCAGTTAACAAAATTAATTCATGGTTCTTGGAAGGTTGGAGATTCAGTTGCTGAAGAATTGTTTCCCTAGGAAATTTGAGGTGTAACTGAAGTGGTTGTAGTGCATAAAAGAAATATGTTGTGACAGCGTGGGGTTGGATGTTCTTACTGAAAAATGAGTTGAACTATAGAAAGGTAAAATTACAGTATGCGTAGTGTGAAGAAAACTCGAAGATGAGGAACAAAAGAGAAATAGACAGAAGCAGAGAAGATTTGAATATCAGACAGAAGAAAAGAAGAATAGCAAAAAAAACAAAAGAAGACTAGATTTACAGAACAGAGAAGAAGTGGTAAGAATAGACATATTTGTATTGTTGGTTAATCAATATTTTATTTATAATCAGGGAGGTCTGGTGGTGCTAGGGAGGACTGTGTTCCTCTGATATTCAATTTGGTGCTTGAATATTGGAAGTTGCATCTTCCATCTAGTTGTGGGTAGAAAACAAGGTGGCAGGGTGGAGCTCGGGAAAACACAGAGTTTTTTTTATGCAAGTTGGTGCTTGTATAAGTCCAGTTGGTGTTGGAACATTTAGGGAGTTGATGCTTCCTTCTAGTGGGTGTTAGAGAAACCAGAGAGTTGGTGCTCTCAACAAGTTGGAGCTTGTAAAACAGAGGTAGTAGTATCACTTTGAGTTGGTGCTCAAATATAAATGATGTACAGAACTTAAAAGATTGCCTATCATTTCGAAGAAGAAGAGGTTTTCTCCATTTATGGGTTTCCTCGTGAAAATATGTCTTTGTGTATATCTTATGCGTGACTGATGCTCATTATTTATGTTGTCCATATATTGTATAATATTGATGGTCACTTGGAGAAGATTAAAAATGGTTTAATAGACTTAAAATTGTTTAAACACAGTAACAACTAATTCACCCCCCCTCTCGGTTGTCTTAGTAATTTCAACAACCACCTCCCATGTTGATAGAAAAAATACGAGTTTTCAGGTGGTAGTCACCAATTTGGAGATGCACATTTTCACAACACCCTCCACATTTCATGGAGTCACCATTGGCAATCATGATTTGGAAATTATTGACTACATGGATATAGCAATGAGTTTCTTGGGTAATGTGGCGATGAATAAAATTATGGGTGCTTCCACTATCAACAAGAATGATGACCTTCCTATGCTTCATGTAACCAATTAGCTTGAGGGTTTGGGGAGCAGAGAAGCCAGTGAGAGCATTTAGGGAAATGACCGGTTCTACTTCAGGAGGGTCTGAGGGAAGGGTTATGTCAGTGGGTTCAAGTGACTTAGACACAAGGGAATTTTCAACATCCTCTTCTGAAATATCCTCCGAGATGGCCATAAAAAGATTTTTCTCCTTACACTTGTGGCCCGGAAAATATTTTTCATCACAATTATAACAAAGGATTTTGAGTTGGTGTTCATCCATTTCAGCCCTGGTCAATTTTTGGATCTTTAGTGGAGCAGGAGGAGTAGTGGGATTTACTGGTTTAGTGCAAGGAATAAAGGAGGGTTTATGGTTTTGAGAAGAGACATCATGTTGTGCTTCCTTATCTCTTTTAGTATCCTCCACCCGACTCTGAGGCCAAGCCATGAGGACATGGGCATGAATCTCATCCTCGAGGCCACTAATAAAACATTCTTGGAAAAAATCATCAGACATTCCCTCTATACGAAAAGCCAGGCACTCAAAAGTAGCTATAAATTATTCCACTATTCCAGATTGTTTCAACTCTGTCAAATGGCCTAAATGGTTGGTGTCAGTGTCAAAGCGTTCATAAAGCTCTAGCACAAAGTGTGTCCAAGCAACATACCCTTGACCACAATTTTTTCTCCATTGCCACCATTTCCATCATCTGAGTTACCCAAAGAGAAATAATGTTCCATTTGAGTTACCCAACTAGTGGGATCTGAGCCATAAAATTTGGTCACATACACCCACAAAAGGTATAGGTCATGCTGGAAGTGATGGGACTGACAATTATGGGAATGAGAGGAAGTTTCAACTTTGATATGCAAAGATGGGTTAGATAAAGTGGGATCTGTAGGGATATGTAGCTTGGTGCAGATCCTCGAAATGACAGATTCAAGTTGGGTATTCATGTCTTGTTTGAGGTCTTCTTTGAGTTCGGTGATTGGTGTAGCAATCGAGGAATTCATGTTTTGATTGATGGTGCAAATATTGGCACTGAGTTGTCTCACTTCTTGTTGGGTCTCTGTGAAATTAGATTGCAAGGTATTGAAGAAAGCTTCCAAGTTTTGGCTATGGGTATGGGCCATGATGATGAGGGAACCGAAAAGGGTCGGGTGGGGTCAAATTATTTTATGAAAAATGACAGGTATGAATGTGATAAGGGAGAATAGATAAATCCAATGGAATAGGTCTCAAATATTGGTGCAACATGATCCACACTCATTTTTTTATTTTATTTTTTAACACCTGTGGAGTTATACTCTGGTCTGAAGAATATTGCAGTGATGAAATGCCCAAATTCTTAACCAGAAAGAAATGTGTAGTGATTTGGAAACTCAAACACAGTTGTGCATAAATAGATCTTATCTATTTTATGTTTTGTTTCTATCCCTAAGGGTTAGGTATTCAAGGGTTCTACAGACAAAGGTTTTCCCTGTGCTATAGCTCTTTGATATACGTGCGGGTTCCAATAGTAGTACTCGGCCCAATATCTCAAGGCACCATCTAAGGAGGCTAGACTGTGCCCTTATTTGTACTACCCGGCTACCCATGTAATAGAGAGTATATTCCCGAGTGTTTTTCACAGTGACACTATAGTAGTCAGGAAGCTGATCGGTTTATCTAAAGAGGGATTCAAGAAATCTAGCTTGATCCATATACAAGTGATGTCTGATGCGCTACCACTCGAAGGGGTACCAACATGGGTTACAAGGGTGGCTAAAAAATGTGCACTTAAGTACCACTTGTATTTCATGATTGTATGAATCCCTCAACCGTCGGTTTATGTGCATAATGACAAATCTCTGTAGCTTAAAGACGTCGAAATATGTCTCTACCCTGAAAAACATTAACACACAATTTTCCGCTAAGGAAAGTGCTCTGATACCACTTGTAATATTCTAGATATAAAAAGTATGCATAACAAAAATAAAATTCTAGAAATGGCAGAATAACAACAACATAACCAGAACAACACCATAATAAGACCGATATGAAACCAGAATAACACCAAATATAGGACTTTGATTACTGAAAGCAATGTTCACTTACCTCTTCGAGGGGGAAACCTCCAGTTGAGAAGAGATCTATTACAATAATATCCAAGCTAGGGTTCTCATACTCTTGACTCCTGCTTATACTAAATATGTCTATCAAAAGAACCATCTAGAGGAAGATCCTTCTAGAAGAGAAAGATTCTATTAGGTCTTCTTACATTCAACTTATTCTACCTTATTGCAAGGCCTTATTAATATTTACCTTTATTACATTTGAATATATTGTTCTACCTATGTGAGGGGTTAGGTCCCTAAAAAACCATAGGAAGTGGAACGCCTCTTTCATTCACAGATGTGGGTAAAGGGTGTAAAATTTCAATACAATTTAAATATTTCCTGGATTCTCCTGATCTAACAATTATATACCATTGTTAAATACATAATCGCTTCTACTAATATTCTTGTGGAAATTAAACCACGATCACAAAGTGAAATATCAATAACACATAACACAGAGGTTTTATAGGGAAAGCATAAAGCTAAAAACCCCACTGTCATATATTATGTATATCATGGATCATGAAATAATCTCATACAAAACTCTAATCCAAGAGCTCTCAGTACAATACAATCGTATCACACTATCATACAAAACTCAACAAATACATGTGCCAACTCTTTGTGTCTAGACAGACTGCCTCCTCTGCACAATCCCTGCAATTAGAATTTTCACAAATGAATTTGAATTGCCTAGTTTGCATATTCTCATGAGCATATCCACTACATGTGTGATTGCATGAGTGCACTTCACTCAAATCAAAACTAATAGACAAACTGTCCCTTTCACTTGTTATCTCAACTGGGTCTCCAATGGATCTGACATGCATGTAGTTAACTGTGGTGAATCTTCATTTGCATGTGAGTTCACTGATTTTGAATTAATTAATAATTAATTCACTAAACTCTCACTAGTGCAAGTTCAATTACAACTAGTACAATTGGGCTTGACACACTTAACTAAGTTAAACTACTTCACAACTCTCATAACTACACTTATAACTCTGTTACAACTTCAGGTTACCTCCATGTCTTATGAGCCAACCTTTGAACTCGAATTCCAATAGTTAACTGATTTGCCATTTCAGTTAACTATTTCAAGTAATTATGAGATAATATATTAATATTTATTGTCCAATTTATTTAATGGAAAAGTAAATTAGACACATGTTTCTTGTTGAATTTTCAACACTCCCTCTTAATAAAAAAGGGATTATCCTTCACCCCAATCCTGTCTCTA
>JZKD02S1748851.1:595694-610262 GCA_000966675.3 Picea glauca | reverse complement strand
TGTAAAATGGGTTGAGTATATGCAGAATTTCACATTTGTGATTAAACATATTTCTGGTATTGCTAACAAAGTTGTTGATGCTTTGAGCAGGAAGTGTTTGTTGTTGCAGGAGTTCAGAGTCCGCACTTTAGGTTTTGATGATCTCATGAATATGTACGCAAATGATCCAGATTTTCAGGAAGCGTATGAAGCAGCTGAGAATCCAGTTCTCAAGGACAGAAGCCCATGGATAGAATACATGATTCAAGAAAGATTGTTGTTCAGAGGCAATAAACTGTGTATTCTGAAATGCTCCATGAGGGAGAATCTGTTGAAGGAGAAACACAGTGGTGGATTGGCAGGACATTTCGGTCATGACAAAACATTCATGAAATTGAATGAGTCATATTTTTGGTCGGGAATGCGAGCGGATGTCAAAAATTTGTAGACAGATGCAGAATTTTCCAGCATTCGAAGGGAAGAAAGCAGAATGCGGGTTTTTATCAACTGTTGCCCATACCTAAAAGGCCATGGGATGTGATAAGCATGGATTTTGTATTGGGGTTGCCAAGGACACAAAGGGGTGTTGATTCAATCTTTGTGGTAGTGGATAGGTTTTCCAAGATGGCACACTTCATCCCATGTCAGAAGACCAGTGATGAAACTCACATTGCAAATCTATTCTTCAAAGAGGTCATTCGACTTCATGGGTTGCTGAAAAGTATAGTTTCGGACAGAGACACGAAATTCATAGGGCATTTTTGGAGGACCTTATGGAAAAAGATGGGGACTAATTTGATATTTAGTTCAACTTATCATCCTCATATGGATGGACAGACGGAAGTGGTCAACATAAGTCTGGGAGACTTGCTGAGAAGCTTGGTGACAGAGCACCACAACAGTTGGGACAATATATTACCACAGGCAGAATTTGCGTACAATGACTCAGTGAATCAGAGCACAGGCCAGAGTCCATTTCAGGCTGTTTATGGCATGCAGCCAAGGGGAATTTATGAACTGAGAGAGTCAGGACAGACTGCTACTAGGAGCGCTAGTGTAGAGGAATTCGCTGAGGTGATGAAGGAACTTCACAGCCAGGTGAAGTAGCGGTTGCCGAATTCAAGTCAGGAATACAAGCGCAGAGTAGATCAACATCGGAGACAACTTCAATTCGAGGCTGGTGATTTGGTTCTGGCACATTTGAGGAAAGAAAGGTTCCCGAGAGGAGCATACAATAAGCTGAAGATGAAGAAAATCGGGGCATGCAAGGTCTTGAGAAAATTTGGGGACAATGCTTATGAGATTGAACTACCCGATGGGATCAAAATTTCTTCGATATTCAATGTCTCAAATTTGTACCCATACAGAGCTAGAGAAGCAGAGACTGGAGATGAGTAGCCAGCGATCCAATGGACGAAGCAAATGCCAGTTGCAGAGAAGCCACAGATGGAATGCATACTGGACAAGAGAGTGGGTAAGAGGACCAGGCGAAAACAATATTTTCAGTATCTAGTCAAGTGGAAGAACCATCTAGTTGAAGATGCCAGCTGGGAGACCGAAGTTGAGATACAAAAGCATGGACATACCATGCAGGAGCTCATGGACAGGAGCCCATGAAATTTTTCAAGAGAGGGAGTATGATGCAAGAGCATCGCCAACACATCAAGCAAGCCAGCGTGGAAGCGGAGGACAACTGGACAAGCCAACACAAATTTTGAAAACACTTTGGAATTGTTGGACAAATCTTAAATGAGCCATTAAGATGAAGAGGACTTGTATATTGTAAATGGACCTTGAGCAGATAGCTCTTGTCCTTTGTAGGTATATGACATTTAAAATATTTAATGTAAAGTAGATAGAATTTAATTTTAGACTAGACAGTTGTAGAGCGCAAGAGGGAAACAAGATATAGACACCCTCATTGTGCATTGTAACATTATTCAAAAGCATTTGGAGCAAGAAGAAGCAGAGAGATGTGTAAAAACACCCATGTACAGACATTTGAATTAATAGAAAGCTTTGATTCAAATTCATGGTTTGTGTTGTTCTCTGTGTATTGGTGTTGAATGATAGGCTCATGAACGTTTGCTTCCTGTTATACATTTGCTTTTATATGTTGTGTATTTGATTTCATGTATGAATTGAAGTCTGAGAGGGAGATGGAATGAGTTTCAATTGTTTCTCTATTTGAGCCAAAGAATTCCTGCAAGGAGTGGAGTTGAAGTGTCCGCAAGGAGTGCATTGACAGAGGGTTCAGATAGAGATAGTTTTTGTTCTCATTCATCCAGAAGTGCAGTTGGGCACAGGAGCCATGCAAGGAGTGCGTGAGCTGGGTAAAAGTCTCAGGGTTGTGAACCTGAGTGAAGCATTTGACAGACTGCTGCTGCAGGTGTGCGCAGATTCAAGTGACTTCAACACTTCGACGTTTTTGAAGGTTTGCCACAAGGAGTGTGTGCAATATTTTTCTTGAAGGACTTGAGGTCATGGGGAAAAGCTCGGGAGGGATAGGACCTTCGAATTTGTTGAAGGACAACGCAGAAAATTTGTTCCTTGAAGGTTGGCAAGAAGCGTCGCAAGTTTGCACGCAGGTGGATAAGTTCCGTGGAAGAACACTTAGTCATTTATTGGATTGCATAAGGAAGAACGGATGGTCGATATCTTCCAGGGAAAATTAGTGAATCATCGTGAGACGTTGGATCTCGTGGGGGTGCAGGGGGATACTGCAGATATTCCCATAGTGTTTAAATCTCAGAAGGGGCAGATCTGTTGATCCAAGCCATCCAGGGGTGTTGGATTATTCGTGAAATCGCCTATCGGGATTTCGTAAGAGAGGAATCGAAGATTTGGTAACGGGAGTCTCGAAATCGCGATACGCAATATCCCGACGGCTACAAGTACAATATGGGGCCACAGGAGTTGGTGGTGGACAGGTAGCACACTGTATCGGGGTTTGGGAAAAGTAAAGTCCCGAAACATTGGACATCAGGATTCGTGATCTTGTGAAGTCCAAAATCCCGACAAGGTGATGGGACCGTTGAAAAGTCAAAGCCACGAGCTCATCGGAGTTTCGGCATATCGGGACTCGGGAGTTGGAGAACCGAGTTGCTCGAAACTGCGACTGCTGAGATCTCGATAGAGAAAGTCCCGATAAAGGAATTGAAGGGTCAACATTGACTCATATCGGGTCTCGGAGATTCGAGAGTCCTACACTCGATCACTGACCTCGCAAGTTTGTGAAGTTCGATTCCCCGATAAGTAAAGAGAGGGGGAGTCGCGTAGAGAGATCTGTGGGTGAAAATTTCTCGATAGGGAAATAGAAGGACCGGTTAGTGTTCTTCGGGCTGAGGAAAGAGAAGATCATGTGATTAGGCATGCCTACAGGTGCGACATTGCGTCACTCCTCTGCACAATCCCTGCAATTAGAATTCTCACAAATGAATTTGAATTTCCTAGTTTGCACATGCTCATGAGCATATCCACTGCATGTGTTATTGCATGAGTGCACTTCAATCAAATCACAACTGATAGTCAAACTATCCCTTTCACCTGTTATCTCAACTAGGTCTCCACTAGATCTGACATGCATGTAGTTAACTGTGGTGAATCTCCAGTTGCATGTGAGTTCACTAATTTTAAATTAATTAATAATTAATTCACTGAACTCTCACTAGTGTAAGCTCAGTTACAACTAGTACAACTGGGCTTAACTCACTTAACTAAGTTAAACTACTTCACAACTGTCATAACTACACTTATAACTCTATTACAACTTCAGGTTACCTCCATGTCTTACCAACCAACCTTTGAACTTGAATTTCCCATAGTTAACTGATTTTCCATTTCAGTTAATTATTTCAAGTAATTATGAGATAATAGATTAATATTTATTGTCCAATTTATTTAAGAGAAAAGTAAATTAGACACATGTTTCTTGTTGACTTTTCAACAAAGGGGACTCTGTTGCATTTCATTGTCGATAGCGGAAATAAGAAGAACTTGATTTCAGCAGAGGTCGTCAAGCAGTTGTACTCATCGATAACATCGCACCCGTAGCCCTACACCATTGATTGGCTTCATCAAGGATGAGATCTCTGCATTAGCCAACAATGTCATATGCCCTACAACATCAAGCTCTTCAAAGATGATGTATTTTGTGATATTTCTCCCCTTGAAGTTTGTGATGTTATTTTAAGCCAACCATATTTGTGGAAGCAACATGTTTTGTATGAGTCTAGACCCTGCAGTGTTATTATTACATTGGGTAGACAATTGTATAGGATACCATAGGTAGTATGCCCTACCACTATTTCTTTAATCTCTGCTAAGAAATGCAGTAAGGTAATTTCATAGACCAGGAATTTCATCTTCTTTGTGATTCATGCTTCCAGTAAGTAGAATGTCTTTGCCACATCTGTGACCTCTACACATAGCCTCTCTTTGCAATAGAAACAAGTGGACAGGATTGTGGAAAAGTACAAAGACATCTTCTCCTCACCCACCAGGGTACCGATGCACTACCAAGTCAAGCATCCAATTGATATAACCCCCAGTTCACCATTGCATAATGGACCATTCTATCAATGCTCGTTGAGGGAAAATGATGAAATCAAGTGCCAAATCCAAGAGTTGATTCAAAAGAGGCACACCCAGCTCAACTCCTCCATTTTTGGAAGCCCAATTGTGCTAGTGCAGAAGAAATATGGGACATGGATGCTCTACATTGATTATAGAGAATTAAACAAAATCAAAGTCAACAACTCGTACCCAATTCCTTGAATTGATGACCTTCTTAACCAACTCAAGAGGGAAAATTTCTTTAGCAATATTGACCTAAAGTCTAGCTACCACCACATTCCCATCAAACCAAATGATGTATGGAAGACAACTTTCAAATCTAAAGAAGGTCTCTTCGAATGGATAGTCATGCCCTTTGGCTTAACAAATGCACCAACTATTTTCATGAGCTTGATGGATGATGTATTGAGACCCTTCACGAACTCTTTTGTGGTGGTATTTTTGGATGACATCCTCATATTCAACAGAACTTGGGAGGAGTACATGCAACATATTCAATAGGTTTTTGGCACTCTACAACAACACAAGCTATATGCCAACTTGGAAAAATGTTCCTTTGGCATGAACATGGTCCAATACTTGGGATACATTGTTGATGAGCATGGGGTATATGTGGATCCAGCTAAGATCCAAGTCATTCGTGACTGGCTAGCTTGACGACACTAAACGAGCTTCGAAGATTCTTCGGACTTTCCAACTTCTACTGAAGGTTCATGTTTGGATTCTCCCATATTGCATGGGCCCTCAACCAAGTAACCAATGGTAGTGGAAAGGAAAAGTTCACATGGGGGAAGGTACAACAAAAATAATTTGATAATATCAATCATCGTTTGTTCTCAACTCCAGTACTCTCCTTACCCGATCTGAAACAATAATTCAATATTGAGATTGATGCCTCTGACTATGTTGTAGGTGAAGTTCTCACTCAGCACAATCATCCAGTAGCATACCATATTCAAACATTGTCAAATGTTTTCCGAAAATACTCCACCTATGAAAAAGTAATGTATTCCATTGTGAAAGCCTCTCGTTAATGGAAACATTACATTCTGGGAAAGGAGATAATCATCCACAATGATCATAAGCCTCTGCAGTTTATACAGACACATGGGATGTTGCAGAAGAACTGCCATCAAAATTGGTCCACATACCTACAGCAGTTCCATATCAACATCAAGTATAAAATAGGGACCACAAATCATGTCGTTGACAGCCTCAATCACCCTCCCATTGTTGCACTCACTACTGTACTCCATTCATGTGGGAATGAGACATCTGAGTGGCCCCAACTTTATCAGTGTGACCCTGACTTCACCACCACTTATCATCTCTTGGGTACATGAGAGAATGTCATTGATTTTCACATCGAGGATGGATTGTTATGCCATCTGAGCCACATATGTGTTTCTACAAGTGAGCATGCAACGCTGATTTGGGAGGATCACTACAGTCGAATGGCACGACATTTTGGCATGGAAAAAAATTTGATCGTTCTACAGAAACATTTTATTGGCCAAAAATTTGAGAAGACATCATCAATTATATCATATCTTTCATTACCTATGCCATTTCCAAGCCAACCATCAAGAAGCAAGGCTTCTACACCCCTCTTCCTATTCCCGAGAGGCCTTGGGAATCCATCTCGATGGATTACATGTATGGAATTCCATCCACCAAGAAAGACAATGATTGTGTATTTTTGGTGGTTGATTGATTTTCAAAGATGGTGATTATCACAACCTGCGAGAAGAGCATCACAGCTGTAGATATTGTCAAGATCTTCTTCCAATGGGTTTGGGTCCATTTTGGGATACCACGGACCATCACCTTATATTGGGACAACAGGTTCCTCAACGCATTTTGGTCAAGTCTCTGGTCATTGTTGGAAACCAAAATCACTAAATCCACTTCTTTCCTCCCCCAAATCAATGGCCAGATAAAGGTCGCCAATCGGATGATTGTGCACATCCTGTGCATGTAGAAATCTAAGCATCTGTGTACATGGGATGAGATTCTTCCCTATGTTTAGAACAACTAAAATAGGGCTCTCCATAGCTCCACTAGCCATACCCATTTCAGGTGGGGTTGGGATTCCAACCTTTGGGTCCCATGGATGTTTCACTACCTCTTGCAGAATTTTCCCATGTTCAGTCTGAGGCCGATAAAGATACCAGATTCATTGAGTGGGTTGAGCACATCCACCAACAGGTCCATGAGATTTTTCTGAAAGTCAATTCTAAGTACAAGAAGTGCCATGATCAACACCGGGTACTGCACCAGTTTCAGGTGGTAGACATTTTTTTGTTACATTTGCAGAAAGAGTGCCTTACAGGGCCCCATCGAAATCTCTGCCCACTTCGCTATGGGCCTCACACTATCACCAAGGCTATGGGTAGAAATATTTTGAGCTCAACACTCCACCCTTCTTTGGATTTCACCCAATGTTCAATGTGGACCTCCTACGGCCATATTTTCCATCATTATTGGACACCTCAGAGATTGCAAAACAGTTGACACCAACAGAGTTCAACCCTGACTGCATGGAACATGATCCATCTTTATCGGGTTGTCAAGGCAGGGTATCTCCTACAACAAGGCAAGTGGCTCATCCGAGGCCAAATTCAGCACAAGTTTTCTCACCTTATGGGGACACTCAACACAATGGAGACCATTGTTTCCTAAGGGCGGAGTACTGATCCAGGTGGATATTGATGGCCACCCACCTATTCCAACTACCTCCTATTGATAGATTATATTTCAACATGTTCTTCTATAATTCTTTGTAATTATGGGTTCTACACTTTTTTAGTTGTCTAAATCCCTACACAGCTTCCTAGTGGATATTGGTGGCTGCCCAACTAATCCAACTGGCTTATTTTGGAAGTTTTCATGTCAGTACATCTTTATGTACTTCCAGGGTCATGTTTGGGCCCTAAACAGTTTTGTTTTTGGCTTGCCACAGTCAAAATGTATATGGTTTCAAATTTTTATGGTAAAATGTGTAGATCTCAAAAATACCTTTCCAACGGGATATCAAGCACCTAAAATGGAGGTCGTATGAAACAGTTACGACCATGAAAAGTTGAGCTACCAACTTACCCATCATGTCCCACATAAATTTTGGCATTTCATCTCCTAGGGTTAGGTTTTTGGATGTCTAGGGTTTTGGAATTCATGAGCAATGTTAAAAAGGCCTCTAGATCCTCATTGTGATCGTTCTACTCAGATGAATGCATGTAGTAGCCACATCTCTTCTCAGAGATAACTTCCACCATTCAAGAAAGTTGTTTCAGTTATGTAGTTTTATAGTTTCATCGTATTTTATTTATTCAATAGAAGTTATTGTTCACTGGATATATGTTGTTGTTATTTGTATCTCTATGTTATGGTATTCATTTTGTTATTCATTTTGTTCCTCTCATAAATCTGGATCATGCATGTGCTCTACAACAAGAGGAAAAAGTGTGAAATTCTTGGAGTAGTTGTTGCAACTAGGGGTGACGTCAAGGAGGGTTTTGGTCTATCTCTTGGTATATCTTGGTTAAGTGGTGCACTACTCTTTCCTAGTGAAGGAGTAGAGGAGGATCTTCTTCTTTATTTTTGGTCTATCTATATTGAGGAATTTTTTGTTGGGTTTTCTTCCCCATGACAGTTTCCTGAGATAATTTGTGTGTCTCTATTGTTTCTATGATTGCCTCTCTTTCAGTGATATTATATATACAACTAATGTGCTAAATGATTGTATTAATAAAGAAGAACTAAAATTGCTAGATATATAAGTAAAACATCAACAACTTTAACCTAGTTACAGAAGTTGTGTCAGCAAGAACAAGATGCAGGCAATGCCAAAGAACAGGAGAAGACCAAAAAAATAAAAATAGCTTGAACAAAAAAGGCTCCAAACTGAGCAAGATTATCAATGAAGACATACTTAGGAGAAGAAAAGGATAGAATAGGAGCACATGGAACATCAGGTCTCTCTAGAAAATAAGAAAGAAGAAGAAGCTAAAACATTGGCAGAGGACAAGGAACCCAAGAGGCTAGCTAATGAAGCACAAGACAAGAAACTAGTTGAAGAGGCAGAGGAGAAACGATTGGCCGACGAAGCTGAATCAAAGAGGAAATTTGATGAGTTGTTGAAGCGGAATTTAAGCCAGACCCCAGGAAATATATTGACACTAAACCTAAGCATTGTGAATATACCTCCTCCGGAGTACACCCCCATAAGCTCCACACCAAGAGATTCCTCCCTCTCTTCCCAAGCTAATAATTTTGAAGAATCGGTAGTCACTATTGGAGATTACTATTTTGAAAACAAAACTAGAAGCATTGAGAAGAGATCGTCAAAAAGAAAGAGAGGATAATATACCAAGTCAAATTCATATCCAGGAAGGATATTAGAATGGAAGGCCAAGTCTGATCGAGAAGATAATGCGGTCCAAGCATCCTCGGTGCTCAACGCCTTTGCAGGATTAGATGCCTCATCTATCCTAGAGGTAACCAATGCCCTGAACATTTTCATGAACTGAGTAGTAGTGATGGAAACATATTTGAAAGGCGTAAAAGACCAATTTTCCATAGATATCCCGAAAGTTATCAAAGTAGTTGAAGGTTTAAATTCAGGTAAGATTAATGGTTCCCTACAGGAACAAAGAGACCAATTGAATGTAGAGTTTGAAAAGAGGATGTAAATCCTATGGGACACCCATAGGAATGAGATATAAGTATAAAGACATAAACTTAATACCACTCTAGAAAATACTAGAGCCTCGGCATGTACCATGGAGTCCATCAAAGCACAAGTGCTATATTCTAGCAAAAATTTAGCAAAGGAAAGGAATGAACTCCTTAATTTGTTGATCAACATGTGGGTGGAGAAACAAGAACAACTTAGTTTGCAGAACATTTTGATAGAGACTCAAGGAAGGTATCGGGAAGCGAGCGAGGCTTTTGAGGAGATGGCTAATTTGCAGGACATGCACCAACCTCCACCTACTTCCCTACTAGAATATTCGAAAAGAGAAAGACTCAGGCATTGAATGTTTTTCGACACCAACAAGTCTCTCTTCATGTGTGTTCCCTCCTCCCAAGGAGTAGTGGCTGACACATGTGCACAAATCTGGAAATATGTTAATGATATCGTCACAGAGGTAGGGGTACAACCACTACAGTCTATAGATGAAATGACTTCTTTCAACACCAAATCGCTTGAAGTGGAATATCTAAAGAAAGCCAGTCAGGAGAGAATTCTGGATTTGATTCTATTTGAAGAAAATTGAATTGAAGAAAATATGATTTTTACTACCTGACTCACCTATAAGATTCAATCCTTTGTAAAAGCCACAACATAGTAGTTATATCAAGAAGTGTCTCCAAAATTCTGTAATGGAGAATCGGCCTTAGAGAGATTGCAATTAAGCAAACTTAGGATAATTTTAAATGACCACTCCACTTGAAAAGAATACCAAGACCAACAACAGGAGCGTACCTTGTCATGATTACATAACCCCACTGTTCTTTCTAGATGTTGTTTTCTTCTGATATTGTAATATTTTCTAGAATACGAAGAGTTTCTTTTGTGAAACATCCCTAATTTTTATGATTACTAAGAAGAACAATTGTAAGCATTCTCCCCTCACTATATAAAGGGAGTGTTGCCCATTTGAAAGGGCTTTTGGTTTTTGAAGTTAGAAAGACAGTATTTTTGTTGCAAGTTAATTTGAATCCAAGGGACATTCTAAATTTGGAGATTATGGTACTAATGTGTGTGAATGAGATTATTTTGTTTATGCATCTCTCTATTTGTAGTCTATGAATGTTAGTTGATGAATTATTTCTAAACTAATGTTTATATTCTTCAATTATCATGGTTTTTAGGATGAGTACAACGATAGTATAATGTCGTTAAATGTATCAATTATTTATTTCTAACAGATTATGCTATTAAATTTATGTATCGCTTGTGTCATGAATTTATTCTATGCAAGTAATGCACATCATTCATTGTATTCATTTATTTTGCTAGTTCGCTCTTGATCAAGATAGATTAATTTAAATAGTCTTAATTTAGAGAATGCATCTTGGAATAATAATCATACCTCTTAGTTTAATTTTATTTAGCTGTGTTTATTTCTCTTATCTTATTTTTAATTCATCTAAGAACTTTTGGTTCTTATATTCATATTTAGTTAGTATTTAGTTAGTATTTTAGTTAGCATTTTAATTAGCATTTTAGTTACTTGGTAACCAAGCCAAAAGTTGGTCGGAAGTGCTACTCCAAACGAGAGTGGGTCTTGGGACCTACCATCGGGTGTTTTCCCTTAACTGATTGAACGGGTCATTTTGGCCTATCAACACACGACTTATACATGACTGCGTGGCAAATGTATTTTCTAATGACATATTTGATCTATTTAATATGTGTTCATGGTTAATGAGGGATGCTTGCAACTCATCTAAGCTAAACTGACTTAGGTCTTTTCTTTCTTCCAAAGTCACAACAAGAGGATCAAATTTAGGAGGAAGACTCCTAAGTACCTTCTCAACAACCTTTCTATCCTCTATGTTTTCTACATGAAACTTAATCTGATTTACCAGGCCAATAACATGAGTATAAAAGTATTCTACTGAATCTTTATCTTTCATTGACAAAGTTTCAAAATCTCTTCTAAGAATTTGTAATTTTGAAGTCTTGACTTTGTCCATACCTTGATAATAAGTTTGTAATATGTCTCATGCTTCCTTCACTTGCTGTGTTGATGTAACTCTTAGGAGTATGCTCTCATGCATGGCTTGATGTATGTAAAACATAGTCTTTCCATCCTTCTTCCTTTGATCTTTCAAAGAATAATTCTGAGTTTGTGTGAGGGCATTGTATGTTGTCTGATATGTTGGTTCCACATAATCATTTTCAACTATCTCCCATGCATCTTGACCTCGAAATAATTCCTTCATGGTGAAGGACCATAACTCATAATTTTTACCTGTAAAAGTGGGAGGTTGTAGATTCCAAGTAGAATCCATGTTTCAAAATCTCAACAATCACCTTACGACATAATTACTGTTCTTGTTCTATTGAAACATGTTTTGATAACTCTGTGCAACACAATTACAAAAAATGTGCACTTTACTCCTTTGTGGCAGACCTCACAAAAACTCGATGCGCAGTGACAAGACTGCACTATAAATTGTGCACTGTCAATATACAATAATGTGGCGCAATTTATGCGTGTTGTAATGAAAACACTTATAAAGCAATTTCTTTTAACACTGGGCTACTCTCATTTCACATATATCTATGACAGAACTGAGAACTCACAATCATAAATATATACAATTTATCAATACACAATTATTTGATATATTACCAACTTGAATGTTGAGCGTATCACAGATTTGAGTGCTACACACAGTTACAAAATACACTAATATGAAGAGCTTCGGCTCCAATAACTTATGCAAACTTACAAACCCAAAGATTGTGCTCTTAGACTTCTTCAAGTGAGCTACCTTTTCTTGTATTATATTTTGCTTTCTTACACACTCTAAAATATAAAGACTAAGAGTGAAACTTGTTGTAGGAGATAACCAACATAACATTTAAGACAACAATAAATTTTGAATTCCGATTGACTTTATTTACTTAATAGAGCTCGAAAAAGATTAAAAACTTCACTGAATAAGACCCCGTCCACTCACAAACAAAGTTTTGAACTGTAACTTGTAATTAATATTTCCAACAGTTATTTGATCGTACTTGGAAGTGTAATTGGATTTGACAATACTCCTCTATGTCACTAACCTCGCTCTTGTTGTCGAGCTCACCGATATTGTGATCATTGGAATCTTTCTTGTTGACCTCAGGATTGGAAACGTCAAAGAATATACCAAATCTATAGATGTCGGAACCGTGGGAAGCCCCAGAACATGAAATCTTTGAAACACAGAGAGGGTCTATCATTGAATAGTTGGCAGACATCTGTGTGGAGCTTCCAAATCGCAATGCAACTGGGTTGAAGAAAGAAAACCCTTTGTAGAGTCTGCAAGTTGCATAACTACAGTGTTTGTGAGCATGGTGGGAGGAAGTTGTAGATAAAACAATGCATATTCTATTGTGAAAGGTGAGTTCTGCAAAGCATGCTTGCAATGATTGACACACGATGTTACATCGAATTTGTCGGCAACCATTAACACATCCAGCAACTTAGTCGTAGAATGTGCCTCTGATGTTCTGTTGTACATGAAGTGAAATACATCCATGAACGCCACTTCCTCTGCAATAAAATGCCACGGCACAAGAATCTTTACAAAGTTAAATAAAATGGAGTGAGCTAACTTGGAGCAATCTTCTCTAGAGTTACTTTTCTGGTATATTTTTTTGCAATGCAGTTTTAAATTTTAGGTCGATTTAGAAGTTTGATCGATTTTTTGAGCATCTGGGTTGGTTTAAAATGGAGCAAAACCCCTCGATTAAGGTTTCGAAAAACATGGAACTTTGATCCATGCCAAACTCAGGCTACCAAAATCTGGTCAGACCTAATGTTTTGTCTGAAAAGAGGGAAGATTGCTCCCTAGTTAGCTTACTCCTAAATAAAGCACTACACCATAAGAATCTTAAAACACTACACCATAAGAATATTAATAAAGCAAATTAAAGGTGATGTGAACTATAAAATTGATATCCAAAAATAATTTATGTATATTGGTGTTTTTTTTCTGTTATAATGGAAAAACTTATCATAATTAAGTTGTCAATCAATAATGGGACAACTTATTACGCCGAAAGGCGTACACCTATTGACAATGGTCACATTTAATATGTTTTTAGTACTTAATCAGTTTTGTATGGACAAGATTAAATATTGTTGGAATATTCTTAGTCGTCCCAATAAATCAATGGTTGTGATTTCAACCACTAACTTCCTCACTATTATAAAGACATCCATTTACATGTTTATTTTTTACTTTTACTTAATCATATTTAAAATTTACTATGATGGCTAGCTGATTGCCACCTCTAAGTGATTAACGTTTCATTTTCTAAAGAGCCCAAGTTTACCAGCCACGATTTTTACTCCAAATATTATTTACCAGGCATATTATTTACTGGGCGAGATTTTCGTGCCGAGCTCTTACCGCGTCGTCTTACAGCATCAATTATTTAATGCATAGGGTTTTGCAGTTATTTAATGTCCAAAGCTCAGTTATTTCAGCATTCACCAACCATGAGTAACTTGTGGCTGTGCTAGTTGTATGATATTAGGAATGTAAGTAGACTCATCACACTTATTCAAGAAAAACTAGACCACCTGAATGATAGTCATTATTGGATGATATCAGGAATGTAAGTAGACTCATCACACTTATTCAAGGAAAACTAGACCACCTGAATGATAATCATTATAGGATGATATCAGGAATGTAAGTAGACTCATCACACTTATTCAAAGAAAACTAGACCACCTGAAATAACCTAGATTCACTCATGCCAGATGCCTCTTAGTTTTAGGCCATTACTCTAATGATTGTCTATATTAATTTATACTAATTGTGATTTCTAAAATTTACAAAATAAAAATTTTATAATCTTCTTTAAATTATATAACTATTAGGAATTAAAAAATTAAGCACATTGGTATTATTTTCCTACTTCTTGAAGCTAGTTAGATTTTAGCAATGTTGATTTTTTTTTATTTATGCCCATTCTAATAAAAATATAGTCTTGATATTTTAAATTAGAGTTCATGACCTCTCTCGTATCTTCTTTTATCTTTTCTTAATCTTGTATTACTACACAATTTTTTTTTAATTTAAAAGTAAGTATATTTTTGCCATCTTTATACCAACCTTTTTTTAAGTAATAGTAGTTTTGGTTAAAGTTTGAAGTAGTCTTATAGAGCATATTTCATTTCATGTTAATTGTGTTAATTGTTTTGTGCTTGTATGTTAAATAGTTAATCATATAACCATATTCTCAATGAAAGAAAAACTAGTTTTTATAAGGAAAAAATAATA
>JZKD02S1748851.1:480214-494724 GCA_000966675.3 Picea glauca | reverse complement strand
ATCTTCATTAAAATTTATATTGATATTAAAATTTATCATAATTTAAAGTTTTTCTAAGCCATCAATAGTCCC
Source organism: Picea glauca (assembly GCA_000966675.3). Classification (NCBI taxonomy): domain Eukaryota; kingdom Viridiplantae; phylum Streptophyta; class Pinopsida; order Pinales; family Pinaceae; genus Picea; species Picea glauca. The sequence goes on along the minus strand of JZKD02S1748851.1, from coordinate 494,652 downwards.
TTATAATCACATGGAAATGGGTCCTAGTTTTGATATAAAGTTACCCTTTTCATATGAAAAAACATTGAACCATCAAATTGCAAATAATGAACGCATTTATTCTATATGTAGTAAATTGGTTACATGCATTAAAGGATTTGTGTATATGATTTGGATAATTTGTAGGAATCAAGTATAATCATCCAAAGTATAGGAAAATTTAGGTTCCCTAGATACAATCTATAGGTTCTTCCCTGAAATTGTAAATAAGGTTTGATAAACTTTATAATTCATGGGAAATACAACTTTTCTTAATTGAATGGACCATGAAAGTAAACTAAACTAGAAATGATTCTAGAATCCTAGATATTCAGAAAGACATGTAATTTCAATGCAAAATAAAAAAATTCGGGAATGTACATGTGTCACTTGTTTAAAAAAATCATAATGGTATTCCATCTTCCATTATCTATTCATGATCGACTTTGGACATTTTCCATTTTCTAACTTTTTTTTCTATTATTGAACTTTTATTAACTTTATGTGCATTGCACATACCAAATGACTATATTGACAACTTGTGACATCTGACCGGTAGTCTTGAAAGTGAATATGAGTATCAGCTTGATGGGTTTCTTGAAAAAATATCATTTCAATATAATGGATCATCTTTCATATATAAAACCTTTATCATCAAAATCTTCTAATAGCCTCATCTTTTGTTATGCGCATCGCATCAAATAATATTTCCCATTTTCAGTGTTGTCTACAGGTGCAACCATGGAAAAGACATCTCCTGCAAATAATTGTATATATTGGACAACAAATATTTCATGTTAGATTATCACACAAGTACATCTACAAGTTATTTGAAAAAATTTAAACATAAAAATTACCTTCTCTAACAAGATCAGAAAATCTATCGCCATCAACTAACACTATAGTTTCATTTGATTTCATATACTCTGAGCTTGCAAGTGGCATTTTCCCTTTTACATTAATTTTGGTATGTCTCTAATCTTTAACATATTCTACATTTTTGTTTTCGCAAATATCTATGGATTCTATGTCCTCTATGCAAAGTGAACAAAAACAAGACTCATTTCTTCTGTCAAATGCAAACACATTTTGATAACGTTTTATTTTAACTGAATGTATTTTTTGTATCCCGGGTATTGTACCGACGTCATATGGGATTGATCTATTTACATCTTGGATTCCAACATACCAAAAAAACCTACACAAGACAAGAACTTGTTAAATTGAAATCTCTCAAGAAAATGATTGATGATTGAATATAAATTTGAACATGTTCAAATAAAAATATCTTGTATAACATTTATATATAGACACACCTGCTCACATACCTTGATGGATTATATTCATGGCTTAGTGTCATTTTGTGTCATTCAACAACTTTTTCAATGGATTCAAATTGATCGACATGAGGGTTCATCTGATACCTTCGAAGTGATTGTTTTACAAATGCCCTTGCACCGTCGTGCTCTCCTTTTCCATGACCAATCTCAAAAAAATTTCAACAATGTGTAATGTTTAATTTTTTATGAAGATGACATAACCAATAGAATGATCGTGAAGATTTGAACTGACCTGCACACCCATCTGACCATATTCAATGTCGATCGAAACTAATTTTGTGTTCTTTCAATGAATCATAAAATTTATCAAAACAATGTTGTACATAATGTGTGTCATGTGCTCGATCATCACTTATATAAAAGTGATATTCTTTAATAAGATGTTGATTGTCATTGGTTCTCTCTATGTTATCAATACTTCGTTGAGAATGTTTATATAGAATGTGGACAAATATTGTGACTTGATCAGAATGATAATATTCACTCTATATTTCTTTTTGTGCAACGAATGTGTAATTCTCGGCAAAATCAACTACAAACAAAATCGTCCCTGGTGGAAACACTTCACATGATTTTTTGAATTATAAGTCTTGCCATCGAACTCTATGTGAATTCTTGGTGTATTTATAAATTTATTCCTCAAACTTCTTCAAAAAATCTATCACACGGATTTTATCTACCTTCAAATCAATCCTTTTGGAAATAAAATTTGAAGAATGTGGAGTCGTCTTGTTGATATATTCATGTCTCTTTCAATTGGCTATTATTATGAAAATTATTGAGCATTCATATCAATATGATACTTTGAATGAAACAAACTTAGATTTCCACAATGATCACATTTCTTTCCACCAACACATTTTTTTAAAAATAAATCATCATCTTCTCTTTCACATAGAATTTCAGATATAAAAGCACGAAATTTGGAAGGAAGAGGTGAACTTGGCCTTAACGTTTTACCAAAATCCAAAAAAGTTTGTAATACAACTCAAATTCCACATGATAATGACAACAACAAGTGTCACGAATAGTGATGGGTCTAGCAAACCATGGTTTTTGTTGCACAAATGTATTGATGAAAATTTAACTTCTTTGTGCTCTTCTTTGAACTTATTGAACAATTCTATTTGTGTCATTGGAAATATATGTTTTGGATGTTCTTCATATTTTTTTCATGTTATTCTTCATCGCAACACATCCCTTGTATGTGGTGAAACATGAGATTCTTCCAACCAACAATTACGGGCCAATTCTTTAACATTTTTTATCTGGATTTTATGAGAAGAATGAAATGAATACAGATTATTAACAGGTGCTTAACACAAAATAACAGAGATACAGTAAAACTAGTTTTCTATTCAATAATGAAATAAGATGAAACTGTAAAATGCAACGGAAACAAGCTTGCTGGAATGGTGGTGGCTTATCTCTGAGAAGAGATGTGACGGCAGCGTGGATTCGCAAGAAGAAGGTTACAATGAGGCTCTGAGGGAATTTTTTACAATAAGAAAGAATGTCAAAAACCCTAGACATCCAAAAACCTAACCATAGGAGATGAAGCGTCAAAAGTCATGTGGGCCCCGTTTGGGGTAAGTTAGTACATCAAATTCCCGGGATCGTAACATTTGCATACAATCTTTGTTTTAGGCGTGTGATAGCTCGTTGGAAAGGTATCATCGAGGAGATTCATTTTGGGGGATCAATAATTCCTTTAGATATCATTGAGGAGATCGATACTGAAAAACCTTCATTTAGGCCCTCAAAATGGCCCCAGAAGTTAAAACTGCTAAAAATAGTAAATTGTCAAAATTGTCAGAAAATTGTTTTGAGCCAGTTGGAAAAGGTGGGTGGCCACCGATATCCATCTGGATCAATCCTCCCTCCTTAGGAAGTAATGGTCTCCATTTCGTTGAGTTCCCCCATTAGATGAGGAAATTTCTGTTGAATTTGGCCCCGGGTGAGCCACTTGCCTTGGTGCAGGAGTTTCCCTGCTTTGACGACTCGATAAAGTTGGATCCTTTCTTGTCAAGTGCCCTTGATGTGTCTATACACAATATGATCACTGGATTCTTGTTGTATGCAGTCAAGGTTGATCTCTGTTGGTGTCATTTGTTCTGCTACTTCTGAGGTGTCCAATAATGGTGGGAAATAAGGGTGAAGGAGATCCACATTGAACATTGGGTGCAGGCCAAGGAAAGGAGGAATGTTGAGCTCAAAAGAATTATCCCCCACGGCCTTGGTGATAGTGTACAGTCCATAACGGAGTGGGCGAAGCTTCCGATGGGGTCCTGTAAGGCGTTCTTTTTTCAAGTGCAAGCAAACTTTGTCGCCCACCTGAAACTTCTGCGGCACCTGATGTTGATCATGGTATTGTTTGTACTTGTCATTGGACTTATGTAGGATATCCTGAACCTATTGGCAGATGTGTTGGATCCAATCAATGAACTAGGTGGCTTTGTCAGCTTCAGTTGGAGCAAGAGATGATTCAGTCGAGGTGACCGCACGGGGAAGTGAAACATCTATGGGACCCGATGGTTGGAATCTCAACCCCACTTGAAAGGGGCTATGTCCAGTTGAGCTATGCAAGGCTCGGTTGTAGCTATGTTGGACATAGGGAAGGCTCTCATACCATGTGTGAGGGTGATTTGAATTATATATGCAAAGGATATGCACAATCATTCGATTTACAACCTCGGTTTGACCATCTGTCTGGGGGTGGAAGGTCGTGGATTTGGTGAGCTTGGTGTCCAACAGTGACCAAAGGCTTGACCAGAATGTGCTGAGAAATCGACTATCCTGATCTGAGACAATGGTTTGTGGGATTCCAAAATGTACCCAGACTCGTTCAAAGAAGTTCTTGGCAGTGGCCTCTGCTGTAATGTTATTCTTGCAGGCAACCAGAATCATCATATGAGAAAAGAGATCAACAACCACAAAAACATAGTCATTTCCCCGCTTGGTGGATTGGAGGCCCGACATGTAGTCCATTGAGATGGATTCCCATGGCCTGTTAGGAGTAGGAAGAGGGTTGTACAGGCCCTGTTTCTTAGTGGTCGGTTTGGCAATAGCACAGGCAGTGCAGGACCTAATATACTTTCCGAACTCATGTCGAAGTTTCGGCCAGTAGAAATGTTTCTATAGCATCACCATTATATTTTCAATGCTGAAGTTTCCTGCCACCCGACTGTAGTGGGCTTCCCAAATCATCTTCGCTCGCTCACTTGATGGAACACAGATATGGCCCAGATGAGACAACAACCCATCCTGAAGATGGAAATTATCAACAAATGCATTTGCACCCAACATTTGATAGGTGGTGGCGAAGTCAAGGTCTGTCTCATAGAGCTGGGGCCATCCATATGTCTCATGCCTGCAAGAGTCTAGCACCGTGTTGAGTGCCATGACTGGAGGTCTACTAGGGAAATCAATGACGTGATTGGTGCTTCCTCTTTTATACTTGATGTTGATGTGGAATTTTTGCAAGTATGTGGACCACTTTTGATGGCGATCATTCTGCAATTTTCCCTGTGTCTCCATGAACTGCAGTGGCTTAGGATCAATGTGGATGATTGTCTCCTTCTAAAGAATGTAATGTCTCTACTGGCAACATGCTTGCACAATGGAGTACATTTCTTTGTTGTAAGCAGGGTACTTACGGACAGTATCTGACAGTGTCTCACTATGATAGGCCACGGGGTGGCCATGCTAAGTGAGAATGACACCCACAACATAGTTTGAAGAATATATCTCGATCTCAAAGGGATGATGCAGGTCTGGTAGTGAAAGTACCGAGTCTGAGCACAAGCGTTTCTTCAAATCATCGAATGCGTGTTGTTGGGATGGCCCCACATAAATTTCTCCTTACCACCACCCCTGTTTATTTGGCTGAGCGCCCATGCAATATGGGAGAAACCTAACACAAACCTGTAGTAGAAATTAGCAAGTCCAAAGAAGCTCTGAAGCTCAGTGAGTGTTGTTGGGGATGGCCAGTCATGGATGACTTGGATCTTGGTTGGATCCGCATGTACGCCATGCTAATCAATGATGTAGCCCAGGTAATGGACCTTGTCCATGTCGAAGGATCATTTTTCCAGGTTGGCGTATAGCTTGTACTGCCACAGGGTGTGAAGAAACTATTGAATATGCTGCAAGTCTTCAGCCCAAGTCTTGTTGTAAATTAAAATGCCATTCAGATACACCACTACAAATTATTGGTGAATGGTCGCATGATATCATCCATCATCCTCATGAAAGTGGTTGGAGCATTTGTAAAACCAAAGGGCATGACAAACCATATAAAATTCCTTTCTTTGACTTGAAGGTGGTCTTCCATACATATGTCTATTCTATAGGGACCTGGTGGTATCCATAATTCAGATCAATCTTACAGAAGTATTTTTCCCCCATGAGTTGATCAAGGAGGTCATCGATTCGGGGAATCGGGTACCGGTTTTTGACAGTGATTTTTTTCAGAGCCCGATAATCAATACAGAGTCGCTAGGTTCCATATTTATTCTATACCAGCATGATTGAGCTCCCACAAGGTGATGATATGGGGCGGATGTGCCCCTTGTGGAGAAGTTATTGGATCTTTCACTTGATCTCCTCATTCCCTAACAAAGAGCGATGATAGACTGGCCCATTGGGCACCGATGTGTTGGGGGTCATATCGATGGGGTGCTTGACCTGGGAGTGCAGAGGTACCCCTGTAGGTGAGGAGAAGATATTTGAGTATTCTTCCATGACCTTATATACTTGCTTCTACTGTGTGGAGAGGTCGGCTGCAGAGACCCTTGATGTGGTTGTGATCTTTCACTTATTCTGAGAGCGAATCATGAAGAAGATAAACTTCCCCATATGAGAGATGACCTTCCTGCATTGCTTAGCAGAGATCAAGGAAATAACACTAGGTGGGACTGCCTCGGGTATCCTGTACAATTTCCTGTTCAAAGTAATAATAACATTATGAGGCCTAGACTCATATACGGCATGACGTTTCCATAAATATGGTTGGCCCAAAAGAGCATCAAAAACTTAGAGAGGAGAAACATCACACAATACCTTGTCTTTGAAGGGCTTCATGCCGTATGACAGTTGGCACTGTTGACTGACACGAAGATTGCTTCCTTGGCTGAGCCATCCAATGGTGTAGGGTTGTGGGTGCGACATTTTTGGTAGGGCCAGCCGCTTGATGACCTCTATTGAGATGAGGTTCTTCTGGCTACCACTATCAATGATGAAGTGCAGCAGGGTGCCTTTTTTATGCAGGAGCATCGTTCACTCATCAAGCGAGCCAGCGTGAAGCGGAAGACAGCTGGATAGCGCCAGCACCAAATTTTGAAACACCTTGATATTGTTGCGCCAAACATTAATGTGTAGAGTTAATGAAGCGCACTTTGTATATTGTAATGGACCTTGAGCGGATAGCTCTCATCTTTAGGTAGATGAGGCATTTAATAGAATTTATGTAAACTAGATAGAATATTTAATTCTAGATTTGATAGCTAAGAAGTCGAGAGGGAAAACGGATATAGACACCCTCCTTTGTACATTGCATAATGATTCAGGATTATTGAAGAAGGAGAGAAAGAAGAGCAAGTAGAGAACTGTGTAGAGAACACCCATGTACAGACATTGAATTAATAGAAGAAAGCTTGATTCAATTTTCATGGTTTGTGTCATTTCTCTGTGTGTTAATGTTATGCTCATGAGTGTTTGCTTCCCCTCATACATTTTCTTTTATATATTTTGTGTATGGTGAGTTCATGTTTCGAACCTAAAATCTGAGAGGATGAGTGAATGAGTTTCAATTGTTTCTCTAAGTGAACCAGAGGATTCCTGCAAGGAGTGCAGTTGAATTGTCCACAAGGAGTGTGTGACTGCAGGGTTTACTTAGGGATAGCTTTTGTTCTCATCTCAGAAGTGCAGATTTGGCACCGGAGCCGTGCAAGGCATGCACAGGCTGGACGAAGTCTCAGAGTTGCGATTCTGAGCAAAGAGTTGAAGGATTTCTGCTGCAGGGTGTGCAGGGTCGAGAAAGCTTCAACCCTTAGCCGTGTTTCAAAGATTTGCCGCAAGAGGTGCGTGCAAGAATTCCTTCCTGAGGGATTTACAACTGTGAAAGCTCAAGAGGGATAGGCCTTCAAAGTTGTCGAAGGGCAGCGGAGAAGTTGCACAAACAGGTTGACGCACAGGTCTCGTGGAGAGACACTTCTTGTTCATAAATTGTGCAAGAAGAAAAGTGGACGGGAAGTCTACAGTGCAGGCGGAAGAAAGTTTGGAGCTTGGAAGAGAAGAATCATCGATCAGGATCATGAGGAGTGTTACTCGACTCATGAATCGGGCGTATCGGGAGTTCGTGAGGTGATCTCGGGACATCGGGTCTCGGGAGTTGAAGGGCCAAGCAATTAGACTCGCAAGTGGCGAGGGCGCAAGGAGGCAAGATAGCGAGTTTGTCGAAAGTTTCGGTGACTTGGGCCTCGGGAGTTGAAGCGGAAATTATTTGAACTCACGAGAGGCGAAGATGCGAGGAAGCGAGGTCGCGAGATCGACACCTCGGCACATCAGGTCTCGGGAAGTTGAACTCCGAGTGTTTAAGTGCCCCGATCAGTGAAAGTCGATAGAGTGAAGCCCCGATAGAAGGGAAGGAAAGTCAGCGTTGACTGACACATCTCAGGTCTCATGGATCTGAGGAAGCAAAACATAACAATTGAACTCGCGAGCTGCAAAGTTCCGATTCCTCCGATAAATCAAGGAAGGGGGATCGCGAGGAAAGAACTGTGGGTACGCAGGATTCCCGATAAGGGATCAGAAGAACCTTTAAGTTCTTCAGGCCATAGAGGAAGAAGGTCCTGAGGTGAGTGATCATGCTCCGAGGAGTGTGCATTGCATCACTTTTACCCACATTTGTGAATGGAAGAGGTGCTCTCCTTCTTCTGGCTTGTCTGGTTCACCGGGCTGGAGCTTGGTGGTAGAAACAGTAGCACTCGGTTCCGCGTCAATGATTTGTCTTCCCCTTTCTGGTTCTGTCTTGGAGTCAAAATATGCATCTGATTCATAGGATTTCATTTTGTCCAACAACAACTTCATTGAGTGGCAGTCAGTAGTGTTATGCCAAGGGCTCTTATGGAAGTCGCACCACTTCCCGATATCTTTCTTTGTCTTTCTGGTGTCCTTATTTTCTTGTGGCTTGTACTGGTTGTCCTGATACTGTCCATATTTACTTTTTCCTTTGTTCGGTGGGTTGGGTCTTCCCTTTCCTGGATTTTTTTGTGAGGGGTTCCTAGGCCCAAATTGTCGTGTCTTTTGTTTGAGCTTCTGCTCGATTTTGATGGCATATTGGTAGGTCGCGCCCAAGGATGAGATGTCCAGAAATTCCATTTTGGTCTGGATATATTTATGTAGAGCACCGTGATACTTAAGCACCAAATGTTACTCTGAATCTTTGATACCCAACTTGGTGTGCAACATATGGAAGATATTTTTGAAATCTAGCACTGCTTGGTCTCTTTCTTGCCGCAGTGTGGTCCATTTGGTATACAAGTCATCATAACTTTTGACAGGGTAGTATTGCTCCTTAATAGCATCCCTGAAGGATTCCCAGGTGGTTGTGACTAAAAATAATGAGGTTTCCTCTGTTTCCTTTTGCTCACAGGAAGTTTCCCACCAATCTTTAACATGGGGAATGGCTTTAAGGAGCGCAAAAGTAATCTTTTCTCTATAAAAATTTATGAACAAAAAAATACCCTTCTAGTAGGTTCAACCACTTGTCTACAGCATCTGTGTCTATATGACCTTCAAATATAGGAATATAAAATTTTATTTGTACCTTGAAGGGGGCAGCGCCTCCATTCGAAGAATATGCATCGCCTGTTGGTAGTCGTCGAAGGATTTGTGCGAAACTATCCATCATCTCGTTCCTCTATTGTGTGAGGGCTTCCTCAATCAACATTTTGAAAGGATATCATGTCTCGTCATCTTTATTTTCTCCTGCCATGGGAGGTCGCTTGGGCATGAGAGACCTTCTGTCCTCAAGAGAAACAAGCTCAAGACCTAACTCTTTGTACTCCAAGCTCGTTGGGGACATGCATTAAGACGACAAGAAGTAGACCGCTCTGATACCACTGATCTGGATTTTATGAGCAGAATGAAAAGAATACAGATTATTAACATGTGCTTGACACAAAATAACAAGGATACAGTAAAAATGGTTTTCTATTCAATAACGAAATAAGTTGAAACTGTAAAATGCAATGGAAACAAGCTTGCTCGAATGGTGGCGGCTTATCTCTGAGAAGAGATGTGACAGTAGGGCGGATTCGCAAGAAGAAGGTTACAATGAGGCTCTAAGGGCCTTTTTTTAAATAATCAAGAATTCCAAAAACCATATACATCCAAAAACCTAACCGTAGGAGATGAAGCGCCAAAAGTCATGTGGGCCCCATTTGGGTAAGTTAGTACATCAACTTCCCGGTGTCGTAACTTTTGCATATGATCTATGTTTTAAGAGTATGATAGCTTGTTGGAAATTTATCTTCAAGGAGATTCATTTTTGGGGCTCAATCATTCCTTTGGATATCATTTAGGAGATCGATACCGAAAAACCTTTATTTAGGCCCTCAAAATGACCCCGAAAGTTAAAACTGCTAAAAATAGTAGATTGCCAAAATTGTCAGAAAAATTTTTTGAGCCAGTTGGAAAAGGTGGGTGGTCACTGATATCCATTTGGATCAATTTTATACAAGTCTATATTTGTAGGGTTGTCTGGAAATCATTATCCAACAAGTCATTTCATCATTTGCATCTATTTGCAATCGAAATTTTATATGTTTGTGCAATGTTTTTCTTGACGTTCCCGTTGTTTTTTCCATGTGTTGTGTCAAACAATCTCTTATAATGCTAGATGAAACAATTGTTGTTTGTATCACTCTATGTGTAACATTGACATCTTTTTTTTGAGATTTTCCAAAAGCTATTAATACACTAGTTATATTGTCAAAGACATTCTGTTTCACCTTTGTATCCTTTGTCGACTTTTGAATACCCAATAATGATGTAGCTTCTTTTAACTTTCTTGAATTTATTAGACAGAGTAAAAGTTGAACTTGTAATGTTACTGATTCATCTTTGAAAAAAATATTATACATATTCTTAGTTCGATATCTTATATAATGCTTAGCTTTTTTCTTCCCAAATTTGTCAGTATCAACATTTTCTAATATTTCATCATCAATGTTGATAGATTCTCCTGCATATTTCAATTTAAAGTTTATATTAAAAAAACAAAACCTGAACATAAATTCACTAAACTATATATACAAGTGTCCATCTTGTATTATCTAAATTTATGTGCATACCTATAGGTGATTCATCTTCTGTGTCAATTTCGATTTCAACATCTTCTTCTTGAATTTCAGTTTCAATGTCTTCTTCGACATTATGAGACAAATCTATTTATGTTTTTTGAAAAACATCAAATCATAATTACAATCAATTATATTAAACAATATTTTAAATTTGAATTCTATACTTTGAATATAGACAATATGTGCATGCATACCTAGTTGGACTTCTTCTATTTGAAAATCTCTATTTACATTATCATCGTTTCTTTATTCAATATTTGCATGTTCTCATTTCTTTCTCCAATATTGTTCTTTCCTTTGTTCGCTTTGGTGAGTATCATATCAAGTGCAATCAAATTTTCTCTTGCGCAAACTTTTGTTTCCCATGACTTTTATAGCTATCTGTAAAAGCTATGTTCAAGAAAGACTTCACCTTGAAAAAATGCTCAACATTTATCTTTCAACATATAAATTGTTACTCCAATAAAAACATGAACAAACATCAATTACCTTATTCAACAAAAACCAAAAAGATGATTTGAAACTTTGTTTAGGTGCTCTAGAAAATCATAAAACAAGCGATGAATTGTGTTAAATGTGTTCAGTCGAAAGTGTATTTATACGATTTGGCGCGAAATGAAACGATATGATGTGTCTTTTCATTTTTTCTGATGGACGGAATTTTCCCAACATTCGTTCAGTCAAAAGAAGGTTTTTTCGGCTGAAAACCTTGGAAACTGTTTAGTTTTTATAGTTTTCGTTACAATTTAGTTTTTCAGCCGAAAGAATATTCTTTCGACCATAAGATTATTTCGGTCAAAAACTAAAAATTGGGACTGTATTCATAAACCAGATAATTCCCCCAAGCTTGCATGAACTTTGGAGGTTGCAGACTCCTGCAAATACATAGAATTTGGTTTCAAAAATGACAATAGCATTTGCAAAATTGAATCTACTTTCAATTCCCATAATTTGTTTTCATTTTCATTATTTTTATCTAATTTTATTTAATTTTTTTTAAAAATCACTCCATAATATTTTCAGTAGAAATTATGATTCGATGAAATGAAATATATGTATCTCTAAAAACACACAGTGAAAAATTTAGAAACAATTATATTCATAATCCTTAAACTGTTCTTTTCAAAAGGGTATATTTAAATTTTACTTTTAATTAAAAATTAAGATAGATACAAGGTGTGGGAAAACATGTGTTTAAAATCTCCAACGTTTTCAACTTGGTCAACTTCAAAAAATTCTAGAAATTATAATATGCATCCATTAGATTCAAAATTATAGTCATAATAAAATAGAGTCTCTGTAGATTGTTGCAGTATATTTCATTTCTTAAAAACATAAGTTTAATAATAGATAGATTGTTGTGGGAAAAAATAATTCATTATCATTCCTTTCAGGTTTAAGGAACATACTGTTAAAGAATTGTGAAATTGACATATCAAATCTTAATAAAAGAAATTGAAAAATAGTCATTGGAAAGCTAACAAAATTCTTCACAAGTTTTGTTTTTACTATAAAGTGAAATTCTAAATTAAAAAAAAACACTTTTGTATGTTGGAAGTTGGAGAACTTGTGAAAATATAGTTTTTTTTCTCATAAAACAAGCAAAAGTGTTACCCATCTTCATGATTTTACCCATGAGGAAAATAAGGCCTTGAGGCCCTAGATGAAGCTTCTAAGGACCAAGCACCATGAACAAAACCTCAAAACACAAGACATGATTTGTATAGAAGATCCTTTTACTTAGGGTGGGATGTGGATGCCATTAGGAGATTTTTTGTACTAAGGATGGATCTCGGGGCCCTGACTATGGTTGGAGGAGAAATAAAAGGAATTAGGCCTTAAATTAATATTCATGTGCTAATGTGCCATGATCAAGGCCTCAAATCATACATTGTCCTTCTAAAGTGGATCTTTAGCATACAAATTGAATATAAGCACAATTATAGGTTTTTTCATAGTAGGAATGGGTCTCAAGGCCTTGACCATAATCAAGGGAGGGAAAAAAGGAATCCATTCCATAAATGGATCTCTAGGGCTCATTGGCCATCAACATGACCTCAAACCACAACATAGGGTTTTTATAGGGGATCTTTAGCCTCCAAGTGAGTATGAGTGGCATTATTACATCTTGTGTGTTGGGGATGGATCCTAAGGCACCATCCATGGTCAATGGAGGAAATTAATGCCCCTAGACCGTATATGGAGCCTTTAGGGATACAGGGTCATAAAAAACTCCATAAACAACATACAATGTCCTATATAGGGGACCAATGTTCTTCAAGTGAGGTATGGGTTCCATTATGATGTTTTGTGCATTATGATCCATCTTGGGACCTTAACCATGGATGGCAGATAAATCCATAGAATTATAACCTAAATGAATATTCTTGAGAAAATGTACCATGATCAAGGCCTTGTATCACAACATGGGACCTCTAAAGGGAATATTTGAGATACGAGTGGGATTGGGGTTCCATTGTGACTTTTTGTGTAGTCAGGATGTGTTTTAAACCTTTAACCATGATTGGGGGAAGAAAATAAGGTCCTTACACTATAGGGAGCAACACAACATAGCAAATGTTTTAGTGGAGGTTTTTAGTGTTACAAGATTGGACCAAAAAAATTAAAAACCTTTGTTAAAACCTTTATTATTGACAATCATAGTTTTAGTGGAGGACTTAGTAGATTTTCAATATAACTAAAATTTTTGGGTAGTTAGAGGTCACAATGGAGCTTCTTCCCAGTGCATTTAAAATAGTAAGACACGCTATTGTGCATAGGTTTTTTTTGTATAAATTGAAATCCCATGTGTGTTTTGTATACATACAACACAATGGTGTGTTTAAGATATTATAAAAGCATTGGTACATATCAAATATTTTAAAAGTACCCGTACAAATTATCTACTATTATGCATTAGTGTGTATATATCATTACACACCATAAATTATTGGTATAATGATAATGATAATAATGGTGACAACATTAATGGTATAGTATAAGGGAATGTTGTTGTTATTTTAGTTGGGAGAAATAATTCTTTTATTACAATGATTATAAGGACCAATGTGTTTGTACATTTATAATAGTGTACTTGCGCAAAAGAACAATTTAAACACACCAATAATTGAATAGGTATCAGCACAATGTTAAGTTCATATGAATATAATAAACCGATAAGGTTTTAGTGTTGAATTATTTTGCATTGAAATTATGCAATTAAAACTTCTTTTATTTATTATTTATTTATAAAATTTATGTTAATCATTGGAAATTAAATAATTTTTATAATAATGTTGATTTTTATATTTAATTAATGTATTTATATATATCCCTTGCTTGTCAATTCTTGTTAGCACATCCGATTAAGGTGTGGGTTTCATTTTCTAGGTGACCCAAGTTCAATACCCATACGATGTGTTTAGTCGGGATGAGACAATAAAAAATATAGCCATGTTAAGGGTTAGTGTGACCCAGACTAGGTGCCATCCCCCAGTGATTTTGACAACTTAGATGCCCCTAGGTTGTGGTTTCTTAGCCAATGGTCAAAATGTTGACCCCAAAAGTGATGGCAATTTCTAACAAACAAAAAAATATGTATCATTTGCATCAATGTTTATTATTTAAACAAATATATCGATAGTTACACCCGTGTTCATCGTAATAATGTAAATCATCCATATATTAATCAGTAACATAATATTTTACAACAATG
>JZKD02S1748851.1:437254-452641 GCA_000966675.3 Picea glauca | reverse complement strand
GAAGAGTAACGAAAATATAATGACTTGGAATACATCAAATAAACAATGTGAAAGAGTATATGAAAAATGAATCCAATCTAAAAAGATGATTGCTATGTAGTAGATGGTCAATATTACCATGTAAAATGCATTGTTGATTATGTGCAGGTTCTATTCTATTTTCAATTCGTGTGCAAAGAATTGATACTAATGCTCTCGCACCCCTGCATTGCAGTGCTTCTGCACATTGGCACTTGCAATAGTTCTGCACCACAGATTCTGGCGAGCCATGTGATTTCCACAATGGATGAGTCATTAATGGCAGGTTGAGTTGTTGGGATTTACAAGAAAAGGACAAGGATTTATAGCTAGTGCAAAGAAAATGTCATGTTTTTGTATGGGGTGGATAATGGTTTCTATTTATAGTTGCTCCTATTTTGAAGGTAATTCATATGCTTGGAAAATATATTTTAGTAAATTTAAGCCATGAATTTTTCTTTGAAGCAATTGGAACTTGATAATGTATTTATGTTTGCAAATTTTCCTAGTCAAAATCCTTTTTTATAAGGGATTTTTTCAAGTTGTGAGGAGGATTTTTTTAGGAACATATGTCTGCACTCAGTGCAATTATGTCTTTTGTACCTCTGCACTCTGTAGAGGTATATCGCTGATACAACTAACACTTGTGTATTTTCAACACTTGTGTGGTGAATTCATGTAAGTTATCATCATGCACTTGAACACCTCTACACTTCCAATAGTTTCACACCGTGAATTGAAGAAATTCGAGCTTGGTAAGGTATTTATATTGGAAAAATTTCCTAGTAAAAATCATTTTTTTATAAGGCCATTTTTCAGGCTTTTCAAGGGATTTTTCTATGAACATATATCCACACTCAGTGCAACTATGTCTTGCACACCTATACACTTTGTTGAGGTATATTGCTAGCAGAGCCAACAATTGTGTATTTTCAATGTTTGTGTAGAGAATTCATGCCAGTTATCATCGTTCACTTCCACGCAGTGAATTGTGATAAGCAATGTAATTTGCACAATATCCTAGTCATTTTTAACACATTGATTTGGTCAGATTTACAAGGACAGTGTAGCGATTTAGAACTACTGCCAAGTAAATGTGACACTTTTCTATGTGCTAGCTACTTCCTTCTATTTATAATTTTGTGTATTATGAAGGAAATTTGTGTGGGAAAGGACATTTTACTAAACACGCATCATGCACTATATATTGAAAAAATTTGTGCTACGTACTATATTTATCTTTCAAAATTTTCTTGGTCAAGTGCCTTTTTACTTTAGCTACTTTTCAGGTTGTGTGGAGTCCTTTTTAATGACCATATCTTTGTAACCCACATAACTATTTATTTTGTTCTTTTGCACTAGGCACAAGTATGTCACGGGATTAGGAAACACTTGGTCTGTTTTCAAGCGTTGTGTGGAGGATCCACGCCATTGATCCTCACGGAATGTTGTGCTTTCATAGGTCCACATTTACAATAGTATCGCACCACAAGTTGTGACAAGACAGGTAATTTGGAGGATAATCCATAATTTCAACTCTTGCGTTGAGAATTTATACCACTTATGATCTAGCATTGTCGCACTTGCATGCCTCAACACTTATGCAATCAACGCAACTATATAATTCACACTTTCGCATGAGTGTAAGAACCGCAAAGTCGACACTTGGTCTATTTAACCCTTGCTCTATTTTCAAACCTTGTGCAAAGAACTAATCTGACTCATCCTCTAGCATTGCCACACTTCTGCACCTATACACTTCCAATAGTTTTGCATCAGGGATCGTGACAAGCAACATAATTTTCACAATAGCTCACTAATTTATGGCACATTGATTTTCTCTGATTTATGAGGAAAGGGCAGGGATCTAGAAGCAATGTGAAGAAAATGCATTGCTTATTTGAGAATTTATCTATGCTTTTTTCATGATTACCCCTATTCAAAAGGTGTTTCATATATGTAGAAAAGACATTTTAGCAGATTCACATTTTTCTCTTCTCCTTGGGGAAATTTGAGCTCTCTGATCTATTTATCTTTGGAAAATTTACTATTCAAAAGCGTTTTTACTTATCCATTTTTGACATTGGCAATAAGCTTTTGGTATAGCCATATCTCTGCCCTCCACACAGGTATGTCTCCTTCATAATCTACACATGGTTTATTTTCAACACACGTGTGGAGAATTCATATCCCCTAGCCTTCTGTACTCGCACACTCTAGCAACAATAGTTGTTGGAGATGTTGAAATTATTCATCTAGTATATTTATTTTATCCAGTGCTCTACCATATTATTAATTTATGTATTTGACAAACACTTGCAACTAGTTTCTTTGCTTGTTTTTATATGCCTTGCGTCCATGGACATAATTGAATCTAATACATAGAAAATATGTTAATATTGACATATGACATCATAATTGTTATGTGTTACAAAACAGTCCATTCTAATTATTTGATAATGTGTGCTTCATGCATAGTGCAATTATTTTATTTCATTGAAATTTGCATTGCCATTGGTGTAATTTTTAAGCAAGCAAGTCCTTTTTTTCGACGGTATTATCTGATCAAATGGTAGAATGAAATATTTTTAGGTTTATCATATATTCCAAAGAAAATTAGTAGCTTCTTATTAATTTTCTTTTTCATCGGAAGGTTCAATTGGTCAAGGAATCTGTTCTTAGTCATCTTATTGAGGCACTAGCTCTTGGAAGTGCTAGGATTGGGGAGGTATTTCTTTGTATGTTATTTTGACTTGTTGATGGTGATGTATTGGTAATATATTGGGCTGAATTCTTCTATGAGAAAGTTTGATGATTTTTCTCCCAAGGTTGGGTTTCCCAGGATAAATTCTTGTGTTCTTGTGTTTACTATGCATGGTTAATATTTCTAGATCTTGTTATTTTCGTTGCATTGTTATAGTTGAGATTTTCAGTGTATAGTTATTCTATGATAAATGTGGTATGAAATTGAATTTTGTTTTTGAAATCATGAGGAAATAAATATCAAGATTTGAGAATAAGAAAAATCTACATGGTATCAAAGCTTTGTTGAAATATTTCCACTGCACATTTTCTACTAGTCGTCACTACAATGATCTAAACTCTTTTCAATCTCATTGAGAACTTATTTGAAAGTTGTTAGGACTAATTCCAACAGAGATAAAATTATCTTGTGCTAACACATTCACTAAACCTCTTAGACTTCAATTTCATGAAAGTTTAAATTTAACCCTAAAACACACTACAATAGTTGTAACAACATTCTATAAAGCTCGCTAAGAAAATTATTGGGCTGGGTTGAGGAAAACATTTGGCATAAAGCATCTTTCCTTTCCCTATCACACCTACTACACTACTCAGATTGATTATCCGTCAAATTTAGGGTTTCATGCTTGTTGACATTTTTTGTTGTTGTTGAACCTTTTGATTCAGATTTTTGACTTCTTGTTAATATGATGCATTGTCTCAGATTAGAAGACAAGTTGAATGGTGCTACAAATTTCAGATGTACAGACTTGTATATTTTTTTTATGTTGTACCATGAGGTTGTTTGTAGGAGATGTACATTTGGAAAAATGACCTTTGTCCAAGTAGTGACAATAGATCCAAAGGGATCATAGATCTAGTGCAATTAGAGGAAACCCAAGAGTTGAAGGAAACAATGATGATGTCTCCTTTAGTGTATGACAACTCGAAATTAAATGCAACAACAACAACAACAACAACAACAAGACTGTAGCTTTACATATCAGGTTTGATATTTTATTGCTACATATTAAGTGAATATTGTAACTAAGACAACAATATTTAGACGACTATTACTCTTGAGTACTTTTGATATCAAATGTTTAGTAACACTTGAATATAATTGGCATGATGATCATTATGTAAATTCTCATTGTTTAGTACTAATGATGCATTTGTTTGCAATATGAAATTGATCTCTTTTAGGAGATGCTCTTGTTTTGTCCTTGTCCTGGTTAGGTTACCTTTGAAATGCCATGGAGGTTACCATGGAAATGATTTTGTTCATGTTCCAAGTAGGTTACCTTGGAGGAATGATTGGTAAAAACACTAGAAAAGTGTTGTTCCTGCTTCTTATTGTTATTTTTGTTCTAGGTAGGTCATAGGTGATATCTCTGAGAGGGAGCTATACTGATGATTTTTCTTGTCCTTGTTCTTGTTCTAGGAAGGTCACAGGTGATAGCTCTGAGAGGGATCTATAGTTACAGTTATAAGAGGAAACATATTGGATGGTATATAGTTTGAGACATGGAGCAGACTAACCAGACAAGGAGTTGTATACATGACAATATATATCCATATACCAAAGGAGAAGAGGAAGAAGTTAAAACCTTTTGGAAAGAAGGGTATTTTTGTGGGAGACAGAGTGTCTCATATTGAGATTGATAGTGAGGAGCATAAGGGTCCAAAAAATCACCATACATTCCAGTTATTCATTCTTAATACTATCAAGAGGACTCGGTAGAGCCAGTAGGGATAGTGGATCTACCTAGCGATGTTGCAGTGAGTAGGAATAGGCTTGCGTGGCTTCATTATACTTTACATAAAGAAGAGGGGCATGCGACTCCCCATGGTACTTTTAGGGAGAGAAACATTTCCTCATAGATTTTGTATTTATGTGGCATTGATCAGCCATATCATCGATTATGAACCTTCCAATTATGAGGAGGAGCATATGGCTCCACCAGTGATGAGTAAAGTGGCCCCACCAAGTACCAGCTCAGAAGGTTACATATTTCAAAGGGAGTCAACAGTCAGGATCCAGGGATGACTAGCATCCCAGGATATAGGAGATCAAACTTCAGAATAGGTCAATAGATGAAGAGGGAGAAAATGGCTATGGAGATTGTACAGACTCAGAGGGATTCAAGTTCCAGAGGGATCATGTAGACTCAGAGTGAGAATGATCTCAGAGAGATTAAATTGGATCAGAGGGAGATTTGATCATTCAAAGGGATTTCCCCCTCAAGTTCAGGTAGTAAAGATACATCTTCTAGGATTGACAGATAGGTGTCATGAGTTGAGGAGGAAAGAGAGAAGCTTTAGAGGTAGGAGGCTTCAAGGAGATGTGAGACCTCCTGGGAGGATTCCCTTATTTCAATGGACTTTTCTACACTAATAGAGGAGGCAACCAGTCCGGAAGACTAGGGTATGGATTTTTCCTTAGTCATTGAGGGAGCAGAGAAGCAGACTTAATAGCAGGGTTTGATTCAACAATAGAGGGATTTGGCGTCAGATTGAAAGGTAGAGGATCTTGGTTATATGTACTATTTCTTAGGATTGGAGGTGAGACAGAGATCATATGAGATCTTCTTCAATCATGGGATATTGTTAAGGTTCAATATGATGGACTACAATTCCATGGCTACACCTATGGAGACAAATATGTAGAAGTTGAGTGATTCTGCTTCATATTCAAATTTGGTGGATCCCATGATGTACATACAGTTGATTGGATCCTTGATGTACCTGATTAACACCAGGATAGATGTTTTCTTTGCACCTTGAGCCAATTTATAGTAGAGTCGAGACACTAGAATTAGGTTGCAGAAAAGCATGTGTTGAAATACCTACATGGTACAGTTGGATATGGCCTCAGATATGTCTTGGGTGGTGAAAAGAGGCTGCAGGGATATATAGATTCTGATTGGGCAGGGAGAGCAGTAGACAGATTGAGCACCTTGGGGTGTTGCTTCAACTTGGGATCAACTACTATTTCAAGACAATATAAGAGTGTATAATGTGCAAGAAACAATTACTATCAATGACATGGCCATAAGCATACCTAAAATCTATGCAACGGTAGAAAATCGACAAGAAGAACACCAAGATTTTGTGGTGGACTTGGAAGGTATTTTTACTAAACAACCAATCTCTATTTTAATTAACCTAAGATCTAATATTAGTTATGTTTCACCTTGAGTGGTTGAGGCATATTCCTTACAGAGAAAGAAGCACGCTAATGCGTGGTTAGTTCAGATGGCCACCAAAACAAAGAGGAAAGTGGTGGAGGTAGTTGAAGCTTTTTCAATTGAGTTGGAGGGATTTTAGACCTAGGAGGTTCTGAATATCCTACCCCATGGTTCTTATGACATGTTGTTGAGAATGGATTGGTTAGCTACCCACAAAGTGAAATTAAATTGTTATGAGAAGATTCTAGAATGTGAATATGAGAAAGGAAATACAAAAATTTTGCAAGGTATCAGGAAGCAATTCTCAGTGAGACAAATATCATTGATACAACTCAAGAAGTGTAGCAGAAAAGGGTGTCACATGTATGCTATACAAGTGTTAAACTTGATCGAAGATAAGGATCTGAAGGTCGAAGATCACCCATTGCTATGAGAGTTTAGGGATGTGTTTCTAAAGGAAGTGCCTAGATTACCTCTGAAAAGAGACCTTGAATTTTCAATTGATCTCGTGCCTAGAATGGTGCTAATGTTGAGAGTGCCTTACAGGATGAGTATGCCAGAGTTGGTGGAGATGAAGATGCAGTTGAAAGAAATGATGGGAAAGGGTTACGTCAAGCAGAGTGTATCTCCATGGGGAGCACCCGCCCTATTCGCAAAGAAGGAATATGGTACCTTGATACTATTCATTGATTATAGGAAACTGAAAAATATGACCATCAAGAAAAAAAAATGCCCTTTTCCTAGAATGGATGATGATGCAGGAGCATCGCTCACTCAATCAAGCGAGCCAGCGCGTGGAGCAAAGAACAGTTGGACACCGCCAGCATTTAAATTTTGAAACATTGTAAATTGGCTGCACCAAACATTAATACGTTGATGTGATGAAGCACACTTGTACATTGTAATGGAACTTGAGCAGATAAGCTCTCCTCCTTAGGTAGCTGAGGCATTTACTTAGATTTAATGCAAGTAGATAAATTAATTAAGTCTGGATTAGACAGTTTTTCTTTCGAGAGGGAAAACAGAATATAGGCACCCTCCCTTGTACATTGTAATATCATCACTCATTCATACAGGAGCAAGAGAAGAACAGAGCAGAGAGCTTGTGAAGAATCCCCATGTACAGATATTGAATTAATAGGAAAAGCTTTGATTCAATTCTTGGGTATGATTATTCTCTGTGTGTTGTTGATATTATGTTGTTGCATGCTTGCTTCTTTTTATGCCTTCATCGTATATGATGTGTATGTGATTTCATGGCAGATTAGAAATCTGGGAGAGAGGCGAGACTGAGTTTCAATTGTTTCTCTGTCTGAGCCTGGAGATTCCTGCATAGAGTGCAGTTGAATTCCTCCGCATAGAGTGCGTTGAGGAGGCTAGATAGTCAAACTCTTATTCTCACTAGCCCAGAAGTAATATTGGTTTTTAGAACTGTCAAGGAGAAGTGTCGGTTGGAGTGAAGTCTCAGTGGTGATTCTAAGTTAAGGAAGTGAAGATATCAGTTGCAGGCGGGTGCACGGGATATGAAGGATTCAACAGTTCGAGGATTGTTGGAGTTCTGCGGAGAAAGGCGAGGGAAAAGCTCAGGAGGGATAATTCCTTTCGCGTTTACCATGGGAAATAGACCCGAGAAAAGTTATAACAGGACGAAGCCTTGGAAAAGGAGGATTCTCTAGAGGAAGAGAATCGGCGACTTGAACTTTTGGAAGAAATCGAACCTTCAGGCGCAGGTAGAACTCATCTACCATCGTGTATCGGCATATCGGAGTTGGTGAGTGCAAGAGTTGCATGCACGTCGAAGTCGTGAGTCGCGATTTCCCGATTCAGTCGGAGCCGTCGATCAGGGCAGGGATGCATGACATTGGATCACGGGAGAGTCGGGGTTCGGCGCTCGGTGATTACGACAACAGGAACCTTACGTCGTGGATTCGCGATCCGCGAAATCCTGAAGTGACATGGACACATGGGACCCCCGGGAGCGAGCGGAGGACAGGTGGTGCGGTCACGGAGAGTCGGCACCTCGGTACACGGGGTTTGTAAGCATAAAAGGTCTACCTCACGTATAGCATTTTCCCGGAAGGAAAATCCCTAACACGGAGCCGTTGACTGTTGACCCGTCGGCATTCGGGACTCGTCGTTTGAGTGGCTGAGAGTAGTTTCGCGAACTTTGCGATATTGCGAGACCCGATATTTCGATTCGCGAAAGGGAGGTCGCCGAGAAGACTATGGGTAAGGAACTCCCAAGGGAGTTGGAAAAGCTATTGACTCTTTGGGCCATAGGAAAAGAACAGTTCATGGTGAAGCGATCGTCTGCTGAGGGGCGGGTAGCTATCAAGTGGTATGAGAGCCGGACGACTTTTGTTTCTGAAGTAAGAGAAGCAGAGACAGAGGAGACATAATGCCACCAAGACGAGAAAGGCAGTCACTTGATCGTGAAGACAGGGACACGCGAAGAAGGGGTAGGCCAGTAGGTAACCTAGAGATGGAGTGACAAATATGAGATCTCAGGGAGAGACTCGAGGAGATGGAGACCACCCAAAGGCGTGGAGCTGGTACAACAAAGTTCAGCGATTCCGAAGTTGAAGAGGAAGCTGGACAGGACGGCGAAGAGGTATCGGCAGAAGAAACGTCAACCGAGAGGGTGGTCAGGGCCATTTCGTGGAGGAGCTCGAAGACGAAGATGGACATTCCCGCCTATGAGGGAAGTCTAAATGCAGAAGCGTTGCTGGATTGGATCCGAGCACTCAACACTTACTTCGATTACGAAGATATCGAAGAGGAAAAGAAAGTGAGACATGTTGTCACTAAGTTGAAAGGGCATGCAGCCTTATGGTGGGATGAGCTGCAGGCGGATAGACGCAGCAAAGGCAAACAAAAGATCAAAAGCTGGGATTGGATGATCGCCAAGATGAAGGCGAAGTTCATTCCGAGGGACTACCAGATCACTCTGTTCAGGCGTATGCAGAACCTGAGACAGAAGTTGATGACGGTGAAGGAGTACACCGAGGAATTCTATAGGCTCAACATTCAAGTAGGTCACCGAGAGAGTGATGACGAAAAGGTGGCGAGGTACCTGAATGGACTGAGGTATGA
This sequence comes from Picea glauca, assembly GCA_000966675.3. NCBI lineage: Eukaryota > Viridiplantae > Streptophyta > Pinopsida > Pinales > Pinaceae > Picea > Picea glauca. Next base: position 443,594 of record JZKD02S1748851.1, on the reverse strand, counting down.
TATTCAGGATGAGCTGAGTATGGTTACCATCCGAACGGTGGAGGATGCGTACCAGATGGCTTTGAAAGCCGAAGAAAAGCTGAGCCGAAAGAAAGGACAGTGAGGGCGAGGCAGAAGCCAACCACGAGGTAAAGCTATTGCTCAAGAGAGAACACAAAAGCCCAAGGAGGATTGGAAGAAGCCTTAGGGAAAAGCTGAAAGAGGTGGAACCTCACAACAGAGACAACAAATTGCTGAGTCGAGGAGACATCAAGATGATCAGCAAGGAGGATATGCTGACGCCGACACATTTCCTCATACTCGAGGTAGAGGAAGAGGTCGAGGAGGAGTTATCACATGTTTTACGTGTGGTAAAGACCGCCACAAAGCCGTGGACTGTCCAGAGAGGAAGGTGGACAAAGGAAAAACTCACGTCGCTGAGGCGCAGAGGCGTGATGTGGAAAGCGAAGATGCAGACAGCGGAAGGTCGTTGGGGATGCATAAAATCCTTTTGAAGCCTGAGAAGGAGGTGGAAAGTGCAGTGCAAAGGAGCAGACTGTTCAGAACAGCTTGTACAGCCAAGGACAGGAAATGCAAAGTCATAATTGATAGTGGGAGCACTGACAATCTCGTTTCAACCGAGATGGTGGAGAAGTTGGAGCTGAAGACAACTAAGCACCCGAGTCCATATAAAGTATCATGGTTACAGAAAGGACACCGGGTAAGTGTCACTAAACAATGCTTAGTTAAATTTAAAATTGGGAATTATCATGATGAGATCCTGTGCGATGTTATTCCCATGGACGTGTGTCATATACTGCTAGGTAGGCCATGGAAGTATGATATAAATGTTGTTCATGACGGGAGGATGAACACATACACCTTGGAGAAGGATGGGAGAATTCATAAACTGCTGCCGGTAAAAGATAAAGAGGTGAAACCGGAAGTGAGCAGCACAATACTTCTCATGAGTGGGAAAGAGCTTCTCACAGAGTTGGAGAAGGATGAAGATCCACAATTCTTTGTTGTCAGGAAGCCGAGGATTGTCCTGAAAAGCACAAGAGTGGATGACTTGCCAGAAGAGATTCAACAACTGTTGGGAGAGTTCGTTGATATCATCATGGACAAACTAGCTCGTTCGTTGCCACCGATGTGGAGTGTGAGTCATCACATTGACCTCATACATGGAGCAAGTTTGCCGAACAAGGCAGCATACAGGTTGACGCCTCAGAAGAACGAGGAGGTCAAAAGGCAAGTGCAAGACTTGCTGGAGAAAGGACTGGTCAGAGAGAGTCTGAGTCCATGTGCCGTTCCAACGGTACTGAGCCCAAAGAAAGATGGAGGCTGGAGGATGTGTACAGACTCCAGGGCGATAAATAAAATCACCATCAGGTACAGATTTCCACTGCCTAGAATGGATGACTTGATGGATTGCCTAAGTGGGGCAAATTACTTCTCCAAGATTGATCTCAAGAGCGGATATCATCAGATCCGGATGAGGGAGGGAGATGAATGGAAGACAACATTCAAGACAAAGGAAGGTTTGTACGAATGGCTGGTCATGCCATTTGGGCTGACAAACGCACCCAACACATTTATGAGGCTGATGAATGAAGTCCTGCGGGAATTCATTGCCAAATTTGTGGTCATATATTTGGACGACATACTGATCTTTAGCAAGACCAGGACGGAACATTTGAGGCATTTATCCATTGTGATGAGAAGGCTACAACAAGAGAAGCTGATGATAAATTTGAAGAAATGTTCCTTCATGCAGACAGAACTCATATATCTAGGTTTTGTAATATCGGCAAATGAATTGAAGATGGATCCTGAGAAGGTTGAAGTGATCAGGAACTAGCCATCACCGAGAAATGTTTTTGAGGTAAGGAGTTTTCATGGACTCGCTAGTTTCTACAGAAAGTTCATTCGAAATTTCAGTGGAATTAGCGCCGCAATGATGGATACAGTGAAAAAGTGGCATAAAGTTTTTCAGTGGACAGCCGAGGCTGAATGAAGCTTCAATCTATTGAAGCGGAAGATTACCAAGCAACTAGTGTTGGTGTTGCCGAACTTTCAGAAGACCTTCCAGGTGAAGTGTGACGCTAGTGGGTATGCTGTTGGGGGGGTCTTGAGTCAGGATGACAAACCTGTGGCATATTATAGTGAGAAGCTGGATGATACCAAGCTGAAATACTCCACATATGATAAAGAGTTCTATGCCATCATACAGGCATTGAAAAAGTGGAGGCATTACTTAATACCCAAGGAGTTCTTATTGTACAGTGACAATCATGCACTGCAATTCGTGAGTCAGCAGGAAAAGCTGAATCAGAAGCATGCGAAGTGGGTGGAATACATGCAGAATTTCACATTCGTGATCAAGCACATTTCGGTGACTGCTAACAAGGTAGCTGACGCCTTGAGCTGAAAATGTTTACTGCTGCAGGAATTCAGGGTCAAGACTTTGGGTTTTGAGAACCTGAAGGATATGTATGCAGGTGATGCTGATTTCGGGGAAGCTTATGAAGCAGCCGAGAATCAGGTGCTCAGGGATAGGAGCCCGTGGATAGATTTCTTGATACAGGATGGATTGCTATTCAAGGGCAATCAATTGTGCATTCCAGATTGCTCTATGAGAGAGAACTTGGTGAAGGAAAAACACAGCGGTGGATTAGCAGGTCATTTTGGGCATGACAAAACATTCACCAAGCTGAGCGAATCGTATTTTTATCTAGGCATGGGAGCAGATGTGAAGAGGTTTGTTGATAGGTGCAGGATATGTCAACACGTGAAGGGCTGAAAGAAGAACACAGGGTTCTATCAGTCGTTGCCCATACCCGAGAGGCCATGGGAAGCCATTAGCATGGACTTTGTGTTGGGTTTGCCGAGAACACAGCATGGAGTTGATTCCATTTTTGTAGTGGTGGACAGGTTCTCGAAAATGGCACATTTCATACCGTGTCATAATACAAGCGATGCGACACACATCACGAACTTATTTTTCAAAGAGATTGTGCGATTGCATGGATTGCCCAGGAGCATAGTCTCGGATCGGGATACCAAGTTCATAGGTCAATTTTGGAGGACACTATGGAAGAAGCTGGGGACTGACTTGGCATTCAACTCAGCATACCATCCACAGACCGATGGATAGACCGAAGTAGTAAAAAGGAGTCTGGGGGATTTGTTGAGAAGCCTGGTGACTGAGCATCACAGTAGTTGGGATCAGATCCTACCACAGGCAGAATTCGCATACAACGATTTGGTGAACCGGAGTACAGGTAAGAGCCCATTTCAAATTTTGTATGGGACACAGCCAAGAGGAGTTTCTGAACTCAGGGAGTCAGGACAGGCTGAGACTAGTAGCATGAGGGCTAAAGAATTCACTGAGGCGATGCAAGAACTTCACACGCAGGTGAAGCAGCGACTGCAGAAGTCGAATCAAGAGTATAAGCGCATGGCCAATCAAAAGAAGAGGCAGCTTCAGTTTGAAGTTGGGGACATGGTTCTGGCGCACTTAAGGAGATAAAGGTTCCCAAGGGGGACATATAACAAGCTCAAGATGAAGAAGATTGGACTGTGCAAAATCCTGAAGAAATTCGGGGAAAATGCATATGAGCTTGAGCTACCAGAAGGCATCGGGATATCTCCGATTTTCAATATTTCGGATTTATACCCTTACAGGGATGCAGGAGCATGCACTGAGGAACCAGTAATCTAGTGGCAGAAACAACTACCAGTTGCGCAGAATCCACAGATGGAGTGCATACTGGATAAAAGGGCAGGCAAGAAGACCAGGAGAAAACAGTACTTTGAATACCTGGTGAAATGGAAGAATCACCCAGTGGAGGATGCCAGCTGGGAAATAGAAGCTATGATATAGAAGCATGGGCACACCGTGCAAGAACTCATGGACAAGGGCCCATGAAATCTTTTGATCCGAGGAGTATGATGCAGGAGAATCGCTCACTCAATCAAGCGAGCCAGTGCGTGGAGCAAAGAACAGCTGGACACTGCCAGCATTTAAATTTCGAAACATTGTAATATGGTTGCGCCAAACATTAATACGTTGATGTGATGAAGCGCACTTGTAAATTTTAACGGAACTTGAGCAGATAAGCTCTCGTCCTTAGGTAGCTGAGGCATTTACTTAGATTTAATGCAAGTAGATAAATTAATTAAGTCTGGATTAGACAGTTTTTCTTTCGAGAGGGAAAACAGAATATAGGCACCCTCCTTTGTACATTGTAATATCATCACTCATTCATACAGGAGCAAGAGAAGAATAGAGCAGAGAGCTTGTGAAGAATCCCCATGTACAGATATTGAATTAATAGGAAAAGCTTTGATTCAATTCTTGGGTATGATTATTCTCTGTGTGTTGTTGATATTATGATGTTGCATGCTTGCTTCTTTTTATGCCTTCGTCATATATGTTGTGTATGTGATTTCATGGAAGATTAGAAATCCGGGAGAGAGGCGAGACTGAGTTTCAATTGTTTCTCTGTCTGAGCCTGGAGATTCCTGCATAGAGTGCAGTTAAATTCCTCCGCATAGAGTGCATTGAGGAGGCTAGATAGTTGAACTCTTATTCTCACTGGCCCAGAAGTAATATTGGTTTTTAGAACCGTCAAGGAGAAGTGTCGATTGGAGTGAAGTCTCAGTGGTGATTCTGAGTTAAGGAAGTGAAGATCTCGGTTGCAGGCGGGTGCACGGGATATAAAGGATTCAACAGTTCGAGGACTGTTGGATTTCTGCGGAGAAAGGCGAGGGAAAAGCTCAGGAGGGATAATTCCTTTCGCGTTTACCGTGGGAAATAGACCCGAGAAAAGTTCTAACAGGACGGAGCCTTGGAATAGGAGGATTCTCTAGAGGAAGAGAATCGACGACTTGAACTTTTGGAAGAAATCAAACCTTCAGGCACAGGTAGAACTCATCTGCCATCGTGTATCGGCATATCAGAGTTGGTGAGTGCAAGAGTTGCATGCACGTCGAAGTCGCGAGTCGCGATTTCCCGATTCAGTCGGAGCCGTCGATCAGAGCAGGGACGCGTGGCATTGGATCTCGGGAGAGTCGGGGTTCGGCGCTCGGCGATTACGACAACAGGAACCTTACGCCGTGGATTCGCGATCCGCGAAATCCCGAAGTGACGTGGTCACATGGGACCCCCGGGAGCGAGCGAAGGACAGGTGGTGCAGTCACGGAGAGTCGGCACCTCGGTACTCGGGGTTTGTAAGCACAAAAGGTCTACCTCACGTATAGCATTTTCTCGAGAGGAAAATCCCCGACACGGAGCTGTTGACTGTTGACCCGTCGGCATTCGAGACTCGGCGTTTGAGTGGCTGAGAGTAGTGTCGCGAACTTTTCGATATTGCAAGACCCGATCTTTCGATTCGTGAAAGGGAGGTCGCCGAGAAGACTGTGGGTAAGGAACTCCCGAGGGAGTTGGAAGAGCTATTGACTCTTCGGGCCATAGGAAAAGAACAGGTCCTGGTGAAGCGATCGTCCGCTGAGGGGCGGGTAGCTATCAGATGATCTCTTTGATCAACTTAGAGGGTCTACATTCTTCCAAAATATAGATTTTAGGTCAGGATATCATCAAGTTAGAATTAAGGATGAAGACATCCACAAGGAAACCTTTAGAGAAAGGTAAGGGCACTATGAGTTTGGAGTGGTGCCATTTGGGCTTATAAATGCACCATTTACATAAATGTGTTTGATGAATAGTGTGCTCAACAAGTATTTACAATAGTACATATGGGCCCAAAATGCAACAAAATATTTCCACGTTTCTATAATTCATGGAAAAATACATTAAAATTTTTTCTTTCTTTTAATTTGTTTTTAGTTTGGCCTCGACGTTCATCCATATAGTGACATCTTCAGAAAACCATTTATATATCCATGAATTTTCATTGCTATATCGACACTTGTGAGACACATGAAAACCACACATGTAGTGTAATGGGTATTGACTTTTTTCAGGGTCAACTCAATTATTTTCATCGCTATAATGGTGAGAATCTATCTATAAATACATGTCCTTAAGACAAATTTCAACAAATTTGATATAGTTGCGACAATTTTGTTGGTGATTGTTTGAGCCCTGATTTTTTCTGTCACATACTGGTTTAACACATCCAATTCTCAATATACATAGCTAAGATTTGATACTTTCAAGGTTAGTATTTTTAATTTTTCTATCTCTTTTAATATAAAGCTATGTTAAGAAATTTTAATTTCAAAATTTTCTAACATGAACGTTTTAACCAATTTTATTTTTTTTTGAAATTTAGCATTACTACATATATTTCATGTGATTGAATGTCGAAGTTTATGAATTAAAAAAAAAAAAAAA
>JZKD02S1748851.1:411006-429240 GCA_000966675.3 Picea glauca | reverse complement strand
CAAAACATATCAAGAAATTTTGGAATTTACAATAGTTGTTGTTGCTTCTACATTCCTGAAAATGACATGACCTATAGTTTTCAATCATTTCTCTTCCCTTGGATAATGGACTCGAGTATGTTGTTTTCATTTTTCAACATATCGACTTGGTCTCTTAAAAACTTGAGTCGTGACTGTAGCAATGGAACATCAGTATAGTACCTGTCAATCCACGATCGGCACTCATCGCACTATGATTGTAATGAATTTGCATTAGCACTAACAGCATTATGGATCGGAGAATCCTCCACGCGAATGGTAGGCTTATCACAAAGTTGGATTCCAAGAAATTCTGGGTTATCCTTTAGACAAGGAGGCAGATTGTTAACATAGTCATAGGTTCGGTCAAGGTATAGCCCGAATGACATGGGGTCCTCTTCAGCCAAGAATTTTTCTATTTCTAAGTTTGAGTCTTCACTCACTTCAATCGTGTTGATTGTGTCTGCACAGGGTTTCATTGTATTTTGAGCACATCGAGAAATTAAACGACCAGCCCTCTTATTCTTGAAATTGACATCAACACTACCTTTTAGCTTCTTCTATGTAGGCTTCTTAATAGTTTTAGTGCTATCCTTTGGATGTGAACCCGGCTGATTGTCTTATTGAATGACATTCGGGTAGATCAAGGGTTCGTTATTAGGGGAAGGATCACAGGCCTGGAGTGATGGAGAAGAGGCTGTAGGGTTCACAAGGGTTTCAAAAATGACTCGTTTATCTACCTGTCCTAACTCATGGTTATCAAAACCTTTACGTGAAATGAATGCATCCCAACAATTTTTTTGTGACTATAACTGGTGCATAAGGATGATTTTAATCAAACCATGATAAAATAAACTCGAATCAAACCTCTGTTTCCTAAACCNAGCAATGGAACATCAGTATAGTACCTGTCAATCCACGATCGGCACTCATCGCACTATGACTGTAATGAATTTGCATTAGCACTAACAGCATTATGGATCGGAGAATCCTCCACGCAAATGGTAGGCTTATCACAAAGTTGGATTCCAAGAAATTCTGGGTTATCCTTTAGACAAGGAGGTAGATTGTTAACATAGTCATAGGTTCGGTCAAGGTATAGCCCGAATGACATGGGGTCCTCTTCAGCCAAGAATTTTTCTATTTCTAAGTTTGAGTCTTCACTCACCTCAATCGTGTTGATTGTGTCTGCACAGGGTTTCATTTTATTTTGAGCACATCGAGAAATTAAACGACCAGCCCTCTTATTCTTGAAATTGACATCAACACTACCTTTTAGCTTCTTCTCTGTAGGCTTCTTAATAGTTTTAGTTCTATCCTTTGGATGTGAACCCGGCTGATTGTCTTATTGAATGACATTCAGGTAGCTCGAGGGTTCGTTATTAGGGGAAGGATCACAGGCCTGGAATGATGGAGAAGAGGCTGTAGGGTTCACAAGGGTTTCAACAATGACTGGTTTATCTACCTGTCCTAACTCATGGTTACCAAAACCATTACGTGAAATGAATGAATCCCAACAATTGTTTTGTGACTATAACTAGTGCATAAGGATGATTTTAATCAAACCATGATAAAATAAACTCGAATCAAACCTCTATTTCCTAAACCATTTACCCATTTTATACAGACTTTTGAGCAGGTAGTAAGGCATATTCAATGGAAAACCAATAAAACTCATAAGGAGGCATAGATGATAAAGGAAAACTAGTCTGAATTGACCCTCACAAGTGATGAATTACTTCACTACAACAAGTAAATCATGCCATCTAGGTTTCAAGAATGAAATTGGTGTACCTCGATCACAGTTGGCTATTTTTCATGAGGTAAACAGTAACGTCCAGGGGACCTCCTCCACTTCCGCATTCTTGAACCATTCCTGACCAACTGTTGGCAATCCCGTGGCTTGGCTTAAGAACTCTTCTATCACTTCTAACTGCACATCATCGATTGTTTCCCTACAGCCATCAAAGGTCAAGGCAAACTCTTGGGGGACCTGGAGGTTAAAACCTTGAAATTTTTCGATGAACAAACGCCAACCATTCCTTTCCAAATCCTCCCTAGCATTNTAAAATATTCAATATTGTTGACAGGGCCACTGCTGCCAGTAGGCGTCCATAGCCTCGACAGGGATGTCAATTAACCCACTCTGATATTTGTATCCTATCAAGAAATTCAAGATCATGACGAAGGACATTTAAGGTCAAAACAGAATCCATATATGAGAATTTTCTTTTACCTGACATTGCTTCGCTGCCAACAGGCCTGTTCAGTACCCCGGTGAAGTTATATTGGCATCATGCATCCATTTACCTACTGCCAACAGACCTGTTCAGTGTCCCAACGGGTTTACAAGCACTTCCCACAGCTCTCTGAAAATTTATTTAGTTTTTAAAGATATTTAATAGAGCAGGGTGACGCTGAAAATTCTAGTTTTTTAACACATCTTAGTATATCATAGACCTTGAAAAAATTTCTTAGTTATCCTTCATCAAGATCTAGAAATAGTTTGTTAATAAAACCGACTTTCAAGAGAAGGGAGACATCTTTGAGTTGTTCTCTTAAGGAACAGGGACAGCGTAAAAAGAATTTTTATGGATGATCGTGAATACCTTCAGTTGCAGATTGAAATCAAGAAATGCTTTTGAAACAACAAGTCATCTTCAACAGGGTTGCAAACTCAGACAAATACAACAATTAATGTTTTAACAACTTTCAGCAGTCATTTTTGAGGGGAAATCTTTCTGTTATCTTTGTCTGAGCTAGCCCATAGTGCAGGCATATGTGTTTCAAAAGAAAGACCGATAAGAAGAAATCAAAACAAAACAGAAAAGGAAAAACACACAACAAACAAAAATTATTTACAAAGGGTGTATGGGAGCATCATCAGGCAAAGTACTTTTTTAGAGCTTGGCCATTCACCGGGAAGGTGTCTGGCTGTCCCTCTAAATTATGCAAGCAAAAGGAACTAGGACCCAATTTCTCAGCAATTAAAAATGGTCCCAACCACAAGTTCTGAAACTTAGTATTCTCTCCTTTTCCCTCATGAGGTTTGTCCCATTTTAGGACAAGGTCACCTACCTCAAAAWWTTTATCAGAGAYAGAACTGGAATCAAACCAGTTTTTAACAATGAGTTGATGTTGATCCAATTTTYGTTTTGCTTGAGCCCTTACTTCCTCTAACTTTAACAAAGCATTAATTCGACTCTCCAAAGGAGGACAATCTTCTTCCTGTACCTTCTGTGATCACTGTAGAGATGGAAGAAGGACATGTGGTGGAAGAATCGCTTCCCTGCTGTAAACGAGAAGGAAAGGTGAGTTACCCACAACAGTTTTAGGAGTTACTCTATCAGCCCAGATTGCATTTAACAGTGCGTTATGCCAATTTTTATGGTTTTCTGAGACCGTTCTCTTGATAATTTTGATCAGATTTTTATTAGTTGATTCTGCCAAAACATTNAAATCAAAACAAAACAGAAAAGGAAAAACACACAACAAACAAAAAATATTTACAAAGGGTGTATGGGAGCATCATCAGGCAAAGTACTTTTTTAGAGCTTGGCCATTCACCGGGAAGGTGTCTGGCTGTCCCTCTAAATTCTGCAAGCAAAAGGAACTAGGACCCAATTTCTCAGCAATTAAAAATGGTCCCAACCACAAGTTCTGAAACTTAGTATTCTCTCCTTTTCCCTCATGAGGTTTGTCCCATTTTAGGACAAGGTCACCTACCTCAAAAATTTTGATCAGAGATAGAACTGGAATCAAACCAGTTTTTAACAATGAGTTGATGTTGATCCAATTTTCATTTTGCTTGAGCCCTTACTTCCTCTAACTTTAACAAAGCATTAATTCGACTCTCCAAAGGAGGACAATGTTCTTCCTGTACCTTCTGTGATCACTGTAGATATGGAAGAAGGACATGTGGTGGAAGAATCGCTTCCCTGTTGTAAACGAGAAGGAAAGGTGAGTTACCCACAACAGTTTTAGGAGTTACTCTATCAGCCCAGATTGCATTTAACAGTGCGTTGTGCCAATTTTTATGGTTTTCTGAGACCGTTCTCTTGATAATTTTGATCAGATTTTTATTAGTTGATTTTGCCAAAACATTGCCTTGGGGGTAATAGATAGCAGAGTACTTTAATTTAATTCCTTTTTCTAGAGTGAAATCACTCATTTCAAGAGATGAAAAATAACAAGCATTATCAAATACCAGGATTTCAGGGATAGCCAAACGAGTAATAATATTTGAATTCAAGAAGGATATTACCTGGCTGGTATTTACAAATTTTAATGGGGCAGCCTTGGACCACCTGGTGAAATAATCTGTGGTTGTTATGATGTATTTATGCTACTGGGAGGATGGTGGATTGATTGGGCCTATAATATCTAGACCCCACTACTGAAAAGGGGAGTCTACCGAAACTGGTTGCAAAGGGAACGCTAGTTTCTGTATCCATCTGGATGCCTTTTGACAAATCACACACTTGCAACCTAAAGCATGAGCAAATTTAAAAAGGGTAGGCTAGTAATAACCTGCTCTTAATACTTTATGGGCAGTGGTGTCTCCACCGAAATNTTAGTATTCTCTCCTTTTCCCTCATGAGGTTTGTCCCATTTTAGGACAAGGTCACCTACCTCAAAAATTTTATCAGAGACAGAACTGGAATCAAACCAGTTTTTAACAATGAGTTGATGTTGATCCAATTTTCGTTTTGCTTGAGCCCTTACTTCCTCTAACTTTAACAAAGCATTAATTCGACTCTCCAAAGGAGGACAATCTTCTTCCTGTACCTTCTGTGATCACTGTAGAGATGGAAGAAGGACATGTGGTGGAAGAATCGCTTCCCTGCTGTAAACGAGAAGGAAAGGTGAGTTACCCACAACAGTTTTAGGAGTTACTCTATCAGCCCAGATTGCATTTAACAGTGCGTTATGCCAATTTTTATGGTTTTCTGAGACCGTTCTCTTGATAATTTTGATCAGATTTTTATTAGTTGATTCTGCCAAAACATTTCCTTGGGGGTAATAGATAGAAGAGTACTTTAATTTAATTCATTTTTCTAGAGCGAAATCACTCATTTCAAGAGATGAAAAATAACAAGCATTATCAAATACCAGGATTTCAGGGATAGCGAAACGAGTAGTAATATTTGAATTCAAGAAGGATATTACCTGGCTGGTATTTACAAATTTTAATGGGGCAGCCTTGGACCACCTGGTGAAATAATATGTGGTTGTTATGATGTATTTATGCTACTGGGAGGATGGTGGATTGATTGGGCCTATAATATCTAGACCCCACTACTGAAAAGGGGAGTCTACCGAAACTGGTCGCAAAGGGAACGCTAGTTTCTCTATCCATCCGGATGCCTTTTGACAAATCACACACTTGCAACCTAAAGCATGAGCATATTTAAAAAGGGTAGGCTAGTAATAACCTGCTCTTAATACTTTATGGGCAGTGGTGTCTCCACTGAAATGCCCACCTGCTTCCCTTGCATGTAATTCCAATAAGACTTTCTTTTTCAAGACAGCGCATAAGTATTCCATCAAAATTTTGGTGAAACAAAATACCATTAATCAGCTGAAAATAAGCATATTTTTATCTTAGTGCTCTCATTTTTGTGAGATCAAGGTGACGTGGAGCTAATCCGTGTATAAGACAAAATTTGATGTCGTTGTACCAGGAACTAACAGAGTTTTGTGCACAGCAGATTTGATTTTGATTGTGTTGATCTGGATTTAATATATTGGTTTCTTCTTGCTGTCCTACAACTGAATCGGCGACCAACTTGCACAGACCTTGGCCTCTTACAATTTGTGATAGGGTGATTTCTATGTCATATTCTTGTAAGGATGTGACCCAGTTTGCCCTTTTTTCGCCTAGTTCTTTTTGTACTAACAAATTTCTAACAGTCGGGTAAGGGATAATGATTTTCATCCTAGATTTAAACAGATAAGACCGAAAGTGTTTTACTGCTTTAAAAATAGCATAGGCTTGTTGATCAACTGTTGGGTAATTAAGTTCTGCCCCCTTGAAGGCTGCGCTCATAAAGGAAATTGGGACTTCATTGTTTTCAGCGTTCTTTTGAGTTAGGACAATAGCGTAAGATCGGTGAGAGGCAAACGTGTCGAGGGTGAAGTCTTGCGAAAAATCATGGCTCATTAGAGGAGCATCTATTATGGCATTTTTTATTGAATCAAAAGCCTGACTTTCTAAAGGTCCCCAATGGTATTGTACATCCTTTTTTATTAAGTTTTGTAATGGTCTCACCATTTTTGAAAAGCTCGGGACAAATCTCCTAACAAAGTTTATCTGACCTAAGAAGGATTGCATTGACTTTTTTGAAGAGGGAGGGGGCAGTTTTGAAATGACTTGGGTTCTTTCAGGGTTGATAATCATCCCTTCATTCGATACAATGAATCTGAGGAGCTTACCTTGTTCTACTACAAAGACAGATTTTTTAGGATTTAAAGAAATGGCATACTTACATCATCGTTGTAGAACAGATCTGAAATGAGCTAGATGATCTTCTTCATTTTTCGAGAAGACAGTGATGTCATCCAGGTAAACTACTATTGATTGATTGATTAAGCTGTGGAAAGCGATGTCCATCGCTCTCTGAAAAGTGGCACCGGTGTTTATAAGTCCAAAGGGCATCTTTCTATAAGCATAAGTGCCCCATGGGGTACAGAAAGTAGTTTTAAGCTGGTNTGGGAGATCTCAAAAAGTGCTTCATATCTCCTTGGAAATCATGGGCTCCTTAATCATCTTGAAAAAAAATGTAAATGAGAATATTTAAGATATGTTTTCAATTATCAAATCAAACAATTCGAATTTTTCTAACTGGCTACAAAATCTTACAATTATGTAGCTAGTTATAATCGCAAATGCAATCATATTTTATTAAATAAACAAAACAAACTAATCTTAATTAGAAAAATAGTTTATTCAATCAAATCGAATATCCTAACTTAAGAGTGACACAATCATGCTAAAATGTAAAAACATCATACCTCAAATCATGGAATCAAAACATATCAAGAAATTTTGGAATTTACGATAGTTGTTGTTGCCTCTACATTCTTGAAAATGACATGACCTGTAGTTTTCAATCGTTTCTCCTTCCCTTGGATAATGGACTCGAGTCTGTTGTTTTCATTTGTCAACCTATTGACTTGGTCTCTTAAAAAATTGAGTCGTGACTGTAGCAATGGAACATCAGTATAGTACCTGTCAATCCACGATCGGCACTCATTGCACTATGACTGTAATGAATTTTCATTAGCACTAACAACATTATAGATCAGATAATCCTCCACGTGAATGGTAGGCTTATCACAAAGTTGGATTCCAAGAAATTCTGGGTTATCCTTTAGACAAGGAGGCAGATTGTTAACATAGTCATAGGTTCGGTCAAGGTATAGCCCGAATGACACGGGGTCCTCTTCAGCCAAGAATTTTTTGATTTCTAAGTTTGAGTCTTCACTCACTTCAATCGTGTGGATTGTGTCTGCACGGGGTTTCATTTTATTTTGAGCACATCGAGAAATTAAATGACCAGCCCTCTTATTCTTGAAATTGACATCAACACTACCTTTTAGCTTCTTCCCTATAAGCTTCTTAATAGTTTTAGGGATATCCTTTGGATGTGAACCCGGCTGATTGTCTTGTTGAATGACATTTGGGTAGCTCGAGGGTTTGTTATTAGGGGAAGGATCACAGGCCTGGAGTGATGGAGAAGAGGCTGTAGGGTTCACAAGGGTTTCAACAGTAACCGATTTATCTACCTGTCCTAACTCATGGTTACCAAAACCATTACATGAAATGAATGCATCCCAACAATCATTTTGTGACTATAACTGGTGCATAAGGATGATTTTAATCAAACCATGATGAAATAAACTCGAATCAGACCTCTGTTTCCTAAACCGTTTACCCATTTTATACAGACTTTTGAGCAGGTAGTAAGGCATATTCAATGGAAAACCAATAAAACTCATAAGGAGGCATAGATGATAAAGGAAAACTAGTCTGAATTGACCCTCACAAGTGATGAATTGCTTCACTACAACAAGTAAATCATGTCATCTAGGTTTTAAGAATGAAATTGGCGTACCTCGATCACAACTGGCTATTTTTCGTGAGGTAAACAGTAACGTCCAGGGTACCTCCTCCACTTCCACATTCTTGAACCATTCCTAACCAACTGTTGGTAATCCCGTGGCTTGGCTTAATAACTCTTCTATCACTTCTAACTGCACATCATCAATTTTTTCCCTACAACAATCAAAGGTCAAGGCAAACTCTTGGGGGACCTGGAGGTTAAAACCTTGAAATTTTTCGATGAACAAACGCCAACCATTCCTTTCCAAATCCTCCCTAGCATTATCATATGAAAGTAGAGTCTGGACGCCACTTGGATCGACCCTTACTACTGGAGCCATGCTGAATGGTCGGGTTGTTAACATAGGATACACAGGGAGGGTTTGGAAAAATGCCACAGAGCCATAACCCCGAGCCTTATCAATGCAAGCTGTGATGATTCAAATGGTGGGTAGAGGTGTTAATCACAATGCATGCGAGCAAAATCATGAAGCCCGAGACCATGCTTAGGAGTAATTGCATTCGGTACTACGTATGCCACCTTGGCATTGGGTACATGCTAGGACAGAGTACTTTAAAACATTGTGCGTGCATCCAAGTTTAATTGCCAAGATAGTTGATTTACAAAAATTGAATAGCCCAAGGTTTCATGAAAGAGATATGATCAAACATCAAACCAAAATCGATACAAAAATCAAATACCAATTGATGGGGGGTCTTTCATTCAAATAACCATAAGTTTCTTAGGCACTCTTAGAATCAAAAAGATCATAAACAATGAGAGCAACATGTTCATAGCAAGAAATCGTAATCCTGTAATAAACGATATGCTTTCAATGAAAATTTTAAAACAGAATGATAACGATAGTTGCGAGCTTTCATGCTTTCATTCATGAAAAAAAATGTATGAATAGATGATAGGTAAAACGCGACGATTTACAACTGTAGTTTAGAGAAACGCTTATGAAGAGTAGTAAAATTTCATAGACCCTGTAGGCAACTTTGTAAAAAAGATAATTATATACTCACTGCCAAAAATGGAGACATGTTGGGAGAAGCAGTTATCTCTGCCAAATGAACGAGTTCAGAATAGAATGATTAAAAAAAACTTCGAATCGAAAACAACTGAAAATTTGTATGAGCATTGCAAATAATTATAGTGCATTCCAGTTTTAGACAACTATTATTTTTAAAGAGACGAAAACTGACGACAATCTTAATAGAAGAGAGTCACGATGTTAAAGTTAAAATCTTCAATACTGTTGACAGGGCCACTTCTGTCAGTAGGCATCCATAGCCTCGACAGGGATGTCAATTAACCCACTCTGATATTTGTATCCTATCAAGAAATTCAAGATCACGATGAAGGACATTTAAGGTCAAAACAGAATCCATATCTAAGAATTTTCTTTTACCTGACATTGCTTCGCTGCCAACAGGCCTATTCAGTACCCCGGTGAAGTTATCTTGGCATCATGCATGCATTTATCCGCTGCCAACAGACCTGTTCAGTGTCCCGGCAGGTTTACAAGCACTTCCCACAGCTCTCTGAAAATTTATTTAGTTTTTAAAGATATTTAATAGAGCAGGGTGACGCTGAAAATTCTAGTTTTTTAACACATCTTAGTATATCATAGACCTTGAAAAAATTTCTTAGCTATCCTTCATCAAGATCTAGAAATAGTTTGTTAATAAAACCGACTTTCAAGAGCAAGGAGACATCTTTGAGTTGTTCTCTTAAGGAACAGGGACAGCGTAAAAAGAATTTTTATGGATGATCGTGAATACCTTCAGTTGCAGATTGAAATCAAGTAATGATTTTCAAACAACAAGTCATCTTCAACAGGGTTGCAAACTCAGAGAAATACAACAATTAATGTTTTAACAACTTTCAGTAGTCATTTTCGAGGGGAAATCTTTCTGTTATCTTTGTCTGAGCTAGCCCATAGTGCAGGCATATGTGTTTCAAAAGAAAGACTGATAAGAAGAAATCAAAACAAAATAGAAAAGGAAAAACACACAACAAACAAAAAATATTTACAAAGGGTGTATGGGAGCATCATCAGGCAAAGTACTTTTTTAGAGCTTGGCCATTCACCGGGAAGGTGTTTGGCTGTCCCTCTAAATTTTGCAAGCAAAAGGAACTGGGACCCAATTTCTCAGCAATTAAAAATGGTCCCAACCACAAGTTATGAAACTTAGTATTCTCTCCTTTTCCCTCATGAGGTTTGTCCCATTTTAGGACAAGGTCACCTACCTCAAAATTTTTATCAGAGGCAGAATTGGAATCAAACCAGTTTTTAACAATGAGTTGATGTTGATCCAATTTTCGTTTTTCTTAAGCCCTTACTTCCTCTAACTTTAACAAAGCATTAATTCGACTCTCCAAAGGAGGACAATATTCTTCATGTACTTTCCGTGATAACTGTAGAGATGGAAGAAGGACATGTGGTGGAAGAATCGCTTCCCTACCGTAAATGAGAAAGAAAGGTGAGTTACCCACAACAGTTTTAAGAGTAACTCTATCAGCCCAGATTGCATTTAACAGTGTGTTATGCCAATTTTTATGGTTTTCTGAGACCGTTCTCTTGATAATTTTGATCAGACTTTTATTAGTTGATTCTATCAAAACATTGCCTTGGGGGTAATAGCTGGCAGAGTACTTTAATTTAATTCCTTTTTCTAGAGATAAATCACTCATTTCAAGAGATGACAAATAACAAACATTGTCAAATACCAGGCATTCAAGGATACCGAAACGAGTAATAATATTTGAATTCAAGAAGGATATTACCTAGCTAGTATTTACAACTTTTAATGGGGCAGCCTTGGACCACCTAGTGAAATAATATGTGGTTGTTATGATGTATTTATGCTGCTGGGAGGATGGAGGATTGATTGGGCCTATAATATCTAGACCCCACTACTGAAAAGGGGAGTATACCGAAACTGGTTGCAAAGGGAACGCTAGTTTCTGTATCCGTCCGGATGCCTTTTGAAAAATCACACACTTGCAACCTAAAGCATGAGCATATTTAAAAAGGGTAGGCTCGTAATAAACTACTCTTAATACTTTATGGGCAGTGGTATCTCCACCGAAATGCCCACCAGCTTCCCTTGCATGTAATTCCAATAAGACTTTTTCTACTTCGTCTTTTTCAAGACAGCGCATAAGTATTCCATCAAAATTTTGGCGAAACAAAATACCATTAATCAGCTGAAAAGAAGCATATATTTATCTTAGTGCTCTCCTTTTTGTGGGATCAAGGTGACGGGGAGCTAATCCGTGTATAAGAAAAAATTTGATGTCGTTGTACCAGGAACTAACAGGGTTTTGTGCAGAGCAGATTTGATTTTGATTGTGTTGATCTGGATTTAATATATTGGTTTCTTCTTGTTGTCCTACAACTGAATCGACGACCAACTTGCATAGACCTTGGCCTCTTACAATTTGTGATGGGGTGATTTCTATGTCATATTCTTGTAAGGATGTGACCCAGTTTGCCCTTTTTTCACCTAGTTCTTTTTGTACTAACAAATTTCTGACAACCAGGTAAGGGATAATGATTTTCGTCCCAGATTTCAACAGATAAGACCGAAAGTGTTTTATTGCTTTAAAAACAACATAGGCTTGTTGATCAACTTCTGGGTAATTAAGTTCTGCCCCCTTGAAGGCTGCGCTCATAAAGGTAATTGGGACTTCATTGTTTTCAGCGTTCTTTTGAGTTAGGACATTAGCATAAGATCGGTCAAAGGCAAACGTGTAGAGGGTGAAGTGTTGCGAAAAATCATGGCTCATTAGAGAAGGAGCGTCTATTATGGCCTTTTTTATTGAATCAAAAGCCTAACTTTCTAAAGGTACCCAATGGTACTATACATCCTTTTTTATTAAGTTTTTTAATGGTCTCACCATTTCTAAAAAGCTGGGGACAAATATCCTAACAAAGTTTATCTGACCTAAGAAGGATTGCATTGAACTTTTCGAAGAGGGAGGGGGCAGTTTTGAAATGACTTGGGTTCTTTCAGGGTCGATAATCATCCCTTCATTCGATACAATGAATCTGAGGAGCTTACCTTGTTCTACTACAAAGATAGATTTTTTAGGATTTAAAGAAATGTCATACTTACATCATCGTTGTAGTACAGATCTTAAATGAGCTAGATGATCTTCTTTATTTTTTGAGAAGACAATGATGTCATCCAGGTAAACTACTATTGATTGATTGATTAATCTGTGGAAAGTGATGTCCATCGCTCTTTGAAAAGTGGCACCGGCGTTTATACGTCCAAAGGGCATCTTTCTATAAGCGTAAGTGCCCCATGGGGTACAGAAAGTAGTTTTAATCTGGTCTGAGGGGGACATAAGGACTTGGTTATACCCTAAAAAACTATCCAACAAGGATAATCTTTCAGAACCAGATACCTGTTGAAGGATCTATTCCATGGGAGGGACAGGGTAGTTGTCTTTATCAGACGCTCAGTTAAGATTTCGGAAATCGACACATAGTCGGATTTCACCACTCTTTTTTATGACAGAGACAAGATTAGAGACCTATTGTGTGTGCCTAACTGGGAATATTATTTTAGCCTTCAGAAGTTTGTTTAATTCCTTCTTGACCATTGGTTCAAGTTTTGGGTGCATTTTCCTTAACATTTGTTGAAAAGGTTGGGTTTGGGGTTTCATGGGAATAATGTGTTGTATGATGTTAGGATCAACGTTTTTTAGGTCGTTGTACGTCCAGGCAAAAACATCTTTGAATTCCTTAAACAACTTGATAAATGCTACCTTTTCTTGCTCAGAACACCCCAACCCTAAATTAATGTACTGTGGGTTGTCTTTGGCTCCCAAATTTACTTTTTCATGTGTCAAGGAGGAACTATTCGTTTTGCAGTTCACTAACTTGCTGAACTTATCGTGAAGATTTTCATCATGGGTACCTTCGTCGATCACTGGGCCCTGGAACGTTCTTCCATATGTAGAAAACTTATGATCTATTGATCGTCATAGAAGACTCTCCAATTCGTGATGTTGTCTGGTACAGACAGCCTGAACAACAGTTCGATGGAAAATGCATTTGGAGATAAGCCTTCTATAAGAAAAAGTTTTGAAGCGGCGTTAGCTAACAAATCAGCTTCAGAATTATTCAATCTAGGAATAGAATTTATGTTAAATGCAGAAAAATTATTCATCAAATTCCATACCTCAGTCTAATAGCTTTTAAGGTGCGGAGATAAACAATGGATAGAATTTTTTACCTATCTAACCACGATTTTTGAATCACTTAAGATAGTTAAATTTTGAATGTTCAGGTCTAATTCTTTTCTGAGGCCTTGCAGGAGTGCCTCATATTTGGCCGTGTTGTTTGTACATTCAAATTCTAACCGGCAAGCAATCAGAGTCTTGTTACATACTGGATCGATGAGCACACACCCTGCACCGGCTCCTTCCTTCAATTTTGACCCATCAAAGTAAAGAGACCATATTTTATTTTCGTTAGGTGCATGTGACCACTAAGAGAAGGTTGTTGACTGTGTGCATGTCATAATTTCAGATTGTTGTTCTAGGTCAGCGATGGTAGAAGTTTCAGCCATGAAATTGCCGAAAAAAGTATCCATCCCCTGTATTTCAGGCAAATTGGCAGAAGGAGTGAATGGTTCATTGGGATCATTTAAATCATTCACCGTGAACTTCAGATAACGTTCACAATTTACCTTGATTCTGTTGGGCTTTCCATTCTTGGGCAGCCACAAGTGAGACCAATCCGTCGCAAAATAGCCATGTAATTGTTCCGACCAGTATCTACTTAAAAACAAACCATATACTTCTGGGATATCTACAACAATGATATCAATCACTTGATGGACTTTAGGATTAGATGACAATCTTATAAGCACATTTTTTAATTCGCCTATCACTTTAACACTAGTTCGATCAAGCTGGATAATTTTCAAGCTGGAAGGTTGAACTTCGGCATTAATCTTTTCACAGACAGACCAAGGCATTACGTTAGATGACTCACTTGAATCTACCATACAGTTATGTACATTCCTATTGAAGATTTCGAAATTCAACAAAAATGGAGGGACATTTCTACAAGTATTAACAATAGAAGTCTGTTGTTTTTTAACTGCAGCCCGTGAAACTGTGTTTATCTATATTTGTTACACTATTTACAGGAAGGTCTCTTTTGTCATGAAGCTCGGATGTAGTTTTGGCAGAGGCCTTCTGAGGAATTTTGGGGTTGTTTTGAAGACCTTTGTTTCTGTGTGGAAATTGTGGCCACCAACAAGAAGGAATGTTGTGGTGACTGAAGACATTTGACACATGATGAGGTTTGAACCTTGGAAAGCCCCGACTGATACTACTAATTCTTCCTTCAACAATGTTTCCTTCCTGCAATGGTTTAAATACCTCGTCAGCGTTACTTAACGCATGTGCATTTCCCAAGACCTCCTAAATTTAAATACCAACAAGCTCTGGTATAACATGAACCGAGAAAACACATTTTTGTGGCCTCTTGGTACAATGACATATCAATTTCATACTCCTCCATTTCCTTACTACCTCCTAGAGAAATCCCTAGAAAAAGAGGTTTGTTCGTGGCATGGAGTCCAGAAAGAGTAGAAGCGCTTTGAAGTCTCTTATCATCTACCTCACATTTCATGTCAAGAGGCCCCAACACCAAAAGATATTCTAGGCTCCAAAACAACTGCTCAGAAACGACTTCTCATGACTTCGGAATCCGATGACAAAGGAGAGGATGAGACATTGCCCAATTCTATTCCACCGCCATTTCTCAAAATTCTGGATGACACAACTATCTTAGGTAAGGACTTACGTGAAGCTGTCATTGTTGCATTTTTCCTTAAGAAACAATGCATTGGTTCTCCCTCCACCTTCTCCAATGACCCCATCATCATTGATTCCATTCCCTTCTCCTCTCGATGACCTCCAACTCAAACCACATCACCCATTCCATCCTCTATCCCCATTTTCATCATCGAAGACCCCCTTGTCATGACCAAGGCCACTCCTATTGTTGAGGAACCTATGTGTCAACCACCAAGTTCATTCACATAAGATCCATTAATCGTTTCCCTATCGAATGACCAATCTCCCTTCGACGCTACTGTGAAACAATATAGCAACCCCTTCACTTTTACTTCCAAAACCACAATTCCCATTCCATCCATTTTTCCCTAGAGTCCATAGGTTCAAGTCCCTCTAGATACCCCACCCAAGATAAAACCTCACTCATAGCCAGAGACATATCCAGAGGTCCAAGACCAAATGGGTCAAGATCTGTCGAATGACCCTATGGATACACAAGAGGACATTCAGTCAATGCACAACAAGAGCTCTGTAAAGGGATAGGTTGCACCTATTTTGCAATATTCCTAGCAATGCTGTTCCATTCTAGAATTGTTCCTAGAATGCACATACAGGATCAGCATGTTTCCCCAAGAAATCCAAGACAATGTTTCTCGTAGCCTCCACGCTACGTTCGCTAGTCCTGATAGCATTGGGAAACCTAGTAGACCGAAACACTCCATCTCAAGTGGCCAACCACTTGCATCATAGTTTCCAATGAATCCACCACTTACTAGTTGAGAGCTCACGGCCTGGCCTACACCACAGTTGTTGACTCTCATGAGAGCCTCCACAGATCATATAGAGAAGAGAATTTCCATGAAAAAATAGAAAAATGAAGAGCTTACCCAACAAAAGACTTAACTATTCCAAGAAGTAGTTGTAGCCTTTGCAGCCATGGTGCATGAGCACAGGTTGCACACATAGAAAGAATCGATTGTTGTGGCAATGGATAAAAAGTTATTCTAAGTCTGGACCACTTTTAGATAGATGGCACCTAAGCTAGCTAAGGAAATCACTCTAGTTGTGCTAATTGAAAGGATTGCACTTGTTGATGTTTGGACAACCACGAAAAGACATTCTCTAAAGATAATAACTAGCACAGCCACTCAAAACTGTGGTTGATGAATGCCGGAAGGTGCAGAGAAAAAATGAAACTCACAGTCAGAAAATGAAATGCACAACTAGAAAATGAGTGTCTATAGCGAGCACAGCCAACATGCTAAATCAAAAGTTTAATCATTTAAACGTGGCAATCATATAGTGCTACAATAATTTCTTAATATGATTAGGTAAATGTTAAAAGGTAAACTGGTTAACGGATGCATTCAAAAATACAAGGAAGTTATGAAGAGAATCACATTCATTGATTTGGGAGGACGACTAAGAATATGCTAGCATATTCAATTGTTAGCCATCAGATTATAATTTTGGATTAAAAGGTGATTAATTGTGCTAATTATCAATAGGTGTATGCCTTTCGGCGTAGTTAATAATATAATTATTGTTGATTATTAAATATTCTAGCACAACCACTTTGATAATGTGGTTGATATACGCCGATAGGCGCCATATCAACCACTCTACCTCACCTATGGTTTTAGTTGGTCATGGTGTTACTTTTGAATCATAATAAATAAAATTAAAATTTTCTTGATATGCTTCCACGTTTAAACACTCCAAAATGTTTATGAGGGAATTAGTTGGGTTTAGCCTCAAGTAGTTAACAACATGATTGGTATATTGGGACTTTACACCAACTTCTATGGTTTGTTCGTATGTTGAGACATTCAAATTGAAATCAAAATTAGGACGACGAGCAAGCCGATCATCTAAATCAGTATAGTTTAGATTTTATCCATCCCAACTCTCGAGTTGCCTCTTCAATGATCTAATACAGATGGAGCTCTAAAATCATAATATAAATTGGTATAGTTTTTCTTTTATCCATCCCAACTCCCCACCCCCCTCTTCAGTGATCTAATATAGATGGAGCTCTACAATCATAATAAGAATCATAGAAATTGCATTACCGGCAAAGATTACGATGGTCATGAGAAGAACAAAGCGATTGTGATAAGGAAGGCAGAATGCGAGAACTCTAACCTATTGGAGGAATTCATTAGACCTAAATCAAGGAATTCATGAGAGAAATTCATGAATGTCTAACGTCAATCATAATCCTATCGCCAAAACAACGAAAAAAACCACCCTCTCAAAAAAATTATACCAAAGCATATAACAAACCTTCGGCTCCTCCACAACATGTAAAGCTCCTCCAAAACTATATTTGTGTGTGTCGACCGCAGATCTATATAATTCCACCCCCAAATGATATTAATTGGCCAAGTGTACATTGGCCACCGAATGGAATTGATATACGCTCGTCGGGCTCAAAAAGATGCATCATGATCAGAAATAGGTTAAATAAATTCATTCAAAGTTCATTATAAAGTAAAAGGAACCGTAAGGTGTGAATAGTTGTGAGTAGATGAAGCGAATGAGGCATTAGATGACATCTAGTAAGGGAATATGGATGGCTCACACAGCTGGTAAAGAATGCTCCAACCACCCAAGGCACCCCACTAACCATCCAACTGATATCTGTTAAGGGAAGTTGAAAGGTATCTAGTAAAAAAACCTAAACAAAACAACATAAATGTAGTAAAAAAGACAAATCACAATAAACATGGGTAATCATGTTAATCACTCAGACATGTCAATCAGCTAGCCACCATAGTAAATTTTGAATATGATTAAGTAAAAGTAAAAAAATAAACATGTTAACTGATGTCTTTCTAATAGTGAGGAAGTTAGTGGTTGAAATCACAACCATTGATTTTTTGTGATGACTAAGAATATTCCATCAATATTTAATATTGTCCATACAAAACTGATTAAGCACTAAAAACCTATTAAATGTGCCCATTGTCAGTAGGTATATGCCTTTCGACGTAAATATATAATAAGTAAATGATAATAATAAATAGTTATTTATTATTCAAGGGACACATCCTTTCATGGATGGTCACCTTATGTTCCCTATATATGGAACACTCATCATTGTAATAAAATATCGATTATATTTCATATGAATAAAAATAGGGAAAGTTGACAATCTCTAATAACAGTTAGAATCCATTTGAATGAAAGAGAAGGAGAAACCTAAGGCAATGCTAGAGAAGATCAACAAGGTTGTGGTGGAAGGTGACATTGTCTAATCATCCCTTCATCATCAGGT
>JZKD02S1748851.1:392290-410996 GCA_000966675.3 Picea glauca | reverse complement strand
TGATTCTAGAGAGAGTTCACATAGACGTGTTTGGACCATTCTCAGTTGCTTCAACAACAAAACATAAGTATTATGTTATTTTTGTTGACGACTTTTCTCATAAATGCTGGATCTTACCAGTGAAGTCCAAATACAGTATTGGTTTCGGTGGAAGTTAATGCCACCTTTCCAGGTGCCTTCCACCACCTTTTTTCAGCCATCGATGTCTCTTTTTCAGCATATCCCCTCTCAGCAGTCCTGCAATATATATATATATAATATTATTCACATTCATTGACCCTTTTCACAAGGTCCATTTACATCACACATTCACATTTTTGAGTTTGCCACAGTTCTTGGCCAGTATAGTTATTTTTACAAACTGGGAAACAGGGTGTTACAAATAATCTTTTTCATCATCATTTTTCCATGCAGACAACAAAGATGCAAGTAGCCATGTTGGTTGTTCTATGGAGATGGATTGTTCTAACCGTGCTTTTATGGTCTGTATTATATATATTACTTCAGCTATACTGGCTGGAAAGAGTTTTTTTTTTTATGAGAGTAAGATACACTAATTTTTTATTGGTTCTTTCTTAATTCTATTATATTTTTTATTCTTTCTTTACTGTTCCTAATTTTATTATGCTTAAGATTTTCTCAAATGGAATATGAGAATCAAAGAAACAAATGTCACCTTTTATTTAAGTTATTCAATTATGTTTAAACTTAATTTTCATTGACTTTTTATTCTTTCATTATTTATTTAGTTTTGTTTTCAATTTTGATGGGAAAGATACTAGTGACTAATTTTTTTTATGTTAAAATGTTATAATGTAATGTAATATATAACCTCTTATAACTTCTTAAGAGGAAACACATATTCTTAACCATTAGGTCTACTGAGACTATATAATTTCTCATTCAAATAATCACTATATTAGTGTGATAGGATACTTTATCTTATATAATATTTTATGTTTTAAACTAATTTTTTATTAAAACAAATTTTAAAATATTTTATAATTTATAATCTTAAAACTAAAATTAAAAGCAATATTATTATTATTTTTTCCTTATAAAAACTAGTTTTTCTTTCATTGAGAATATGGTTATATGATTAACTATTTAACATACAAGCACAAAACAATTAACACAATTAACATGAAATGAAATATACTCTATAAGACTACTTCAAACTTTAACCAAAACTACTATTACTTAAAAAAAAGTTGGTATAAAGATGGCAAAAATATAGTTACTTTTAAATTAAAAAAATGTGTAGTAATACAAAATTAAGAAAAGATAAAAGAAGATACGAGAGAGGTCATGAACCCTAATTTAAAAAATCAAGACTATATTTTTATTAGAATGGGCATAAATAAAAAAAATCAACATTGCTAAAATCTAACTAGCTTCAAGAAGTGGAAAGTAATACCAATGTGCTTAATTTTTTAATTCCTAAAAGTTATATAATTTAAAGAAGATTATAAAATTTTTATTTTATAAATTTTATAAATCATAATTAGTATAAATTAATATAGACAATCATTAGAGTAATGGCCTACAACTAAGAGGCATCTGGCATGAGTGAATCTAGGTTATTTCAGGTGGTCTAGTTTTCCTTGAATAAGTGTGATGAGTCTACTTACATTCCTGATATCAACCAATAATGATTATCATTCAGGTGGTCTAGTTTTCCTTGAATAAGTGTGATGAGTCTACTTACATTCCTCATATCATCCAATAATGACTATCATTCAGGTGGTCTAGTTTTCCTTGAATAAGTGTGATGAGTCTACTTACATTCCTGATATCATACAACCAGCACAGCCACAAGTCACTCGTGGCTGGTGAATGCCAACATATCCGAGCCTTGGACATTAAATAACTGCAAAACCCTATGCATTAAATAATAGACGCTGTAAGACGACACGGTAAGAGCTCCGGGCACGAAAATCTCACCCACTAAATAATACGCCCAGTAAATAATAGTTGGAGTAAAAATTGTGGCTGGTAAACTTGAGCTCTTTAGAAAATGAAACGTTAATCACTCAGAGGTGGCAATCAACTAGCCATCATAGTAAATTTTAAATATGATTAAGTAAAAGTAAAAAAATAAACATGTAAACGGATGTCTTTATAATAGKGAGGAAGTTAGTGGTTGAAATCACAACCATTGATTTATTGGGACGACTAAGAATATTCCAACAATATTTAATCTTGTCCATACAAAACTGATTAAGTACTAAAAACATATTAAATGTGCCCATTGTCAATAGATGTACACCTTTCGGCGTAATAAGTTTTCCCATTATTGATTGACAACTGCATTGACAATATACATAAATTATTTTTGGATATCAATTTTATATTTCACATCACCTTTAATTTGCTTTATTAATATTCTTATGGTGTAGTGTTTTATTTAGGAGTAAGCTAACTAGGGAGCAATCTTCCCTCTTTTCAGACAAAAAAATAGGCCTGAATTTGACCAGATTTTCAGGATAGCCTGAGTTTGGCATGGATCAAAGTTCTATGATTTTCAAAACCTTAATCCAGGGGTTTTGCTCCATTTTAAACCAACCCAGATGCTCAAAAAATCGATCAAACTTCTAAATCGACCTAAAATTTAAAACTACATTGCCAAAAAATATACCAGAAAAGTAACTCGAAAGAAGATTGCTCCCAAGTTAGCTCACTCAGTTTTATTTAACTTTGTAAAGATTCTTGTGCCGTGGCATTTTATTACAGAGGAAGTGGTGGCGTTCATGGATGTATTGCACTTCATGTACAACGGAACACTAGAGGCGCATTCTACGACTAAGCTGCTGGATGTGTTAATGGTTGCCGACAAATTCGATGTAACATCGTGTGTCAATCATTGCAAGCATGCTTTGTAGAACTCACCTTTCACAATAGAATATGCATTGTTTTATCTACAACTTCCTCCCACCATGCTCCGAAACACTGTAGTTATGCATCTTGCAGACGCTGCAAAGGGTTTTCTTTCTTCAACCCAGTTGCATTGCGATTTGGAAGCTCCACACAGATGTCTGCCAACTATTCAAAGATAGACCCTCTCTGTGTTTCGAAGATTTCATGTTCTGGGGCTTCCCGCGGTTCCGATATCTATAGATTCGGTATATTCTTTGACGTTTCCAACCCTGAGGTCGACGAGAAAGATTCCAACGATCACAATATCTGTGAGCTCGACAACAATAGCTAGGTTGGTGACATAAAGGAGTATGGTCAAATCCAATTACACTTCCAAGTACGATCAAATAACCGTTGGAAATATTAATTACAGTTCAAAACTCCGTTTGTGGGTGGACGGAGTCTTATTCAGTGAAGTTTTTAATCTTTTTAGAGCTCTATTAAGTCAATAAAGTCAATCGAAATTCAAAATTTATTGTTGTCTTAAATGTTATGTTGGTTAGCTCCTACAACAAATTTCACTCTTAGTCTTTATATCTCCGAGTTTGTAAGAAAGCAAAATATAATACAAGAAAAGGTAGCTCACGAGAGTGTCGAAGAAGTCTAAGAGCACAAGTTTTGGGTTTGTAAGTTTGCAGAAATTATTGGAGCCGAAGCTCTTCATATTAGTGTATTTTGTAACTGTGTGTAGCACCCAAATCGGTGATACAACGCGCAACATTCAAGTTGGTAATATATCAAGTAATTGTGTATTGATAAATTGTATACATGTATGATTGTGAGTTTTCAGTTCTGTCATAGATATATGTGAAATTAGAGTAGCTCAGTGTTAAAAAAAATTGCCTTATAAGTGTTTTCATTACAACACGCATAAATTGCGCCACATTATTGTATATTGACAGTGCACAATTTATAGTGCAGTCTTGTCACTGAGCATCGAGTTTTTGTGAGGTCAGCCACAAAGGAGTAAAGTGCACAATTTTTGTAATTGGGTTGCGCAGAGTTATCAAAACATGTTTCAACAGAAAAAGAACAGTAACTATGTCGTAAGGTGATTGTTGAGATTTTGAAACATGGATTCTACTTGGAATCTACAACCTTCCACTTTTACAGGTAAAAATTATGAGTTATGGTCCTTCACCATGAAGGAATTATTTTGTGGTCAAGATGTATGGGAGATAGTTGAAAATGATTATGTGGAGCCAACATATCAGGCAACATACAATGCCCTCACACAAGCTGAGAATGATTCTTTGAAAGATTAAAGGAAGAAGGATGGAAAGACTATGTTTTACATACATCAAGCCATGCATGAGAGCATACTCCTAAGAGTTGCATCAACAAAGCAAGTGAAGGAAGCATGAGACATATTACAAACTTATTATCAAGGTATGGACAAAGTCAAGACTTCAAAACTACAAATTCTTAGAAGAGATTTTGAAACTTTGTCAATGAAAGATATAGATTCAGTAAAATACTTTTATACTCATATTATTGGCTTGATAAATCAGATTAAGTCTCATGCAGAAAACATAGAGGATAGAAAGGTTGTTGAGAAGGTACTTAGGAGTCTTCCTCCTAAATTTGATTATCTTGTTGTGACTTTGGAAGAAAGAAAAGACCTAAGTTAGTTTAGCTTAGATGAGTTGTAAGCATCCTTCATTAACCATGAACACATATTAAATAGATCAAATATGTCATTAGAAAATACATTTTTCGCGCAGTCATGTAAAAGAAGTTTGTTGACGGGCCAAAATGACCTGTTCAATCAGTTAAGGGAAGAGTTAAGGGAAAACGCCCGATGGTAGGTCCCAAGACCCACTCTCGTTTGGAGTAGCGCTTCCGACCAACTTTTGGCTTGGTTACCAAGTAATTAAGATGCTAATTAAAATACTAACTAAATACTAACTAAATATGAATATAAGAACCAAAGGTTCTTAGATGAATTAAAAATAAGATAAGAGAAATAAACACAGCTAAATAAAATTAAACTAAGACGTATGATTATTATTCTAAGATGCATTCTCTAAACTAATACTATTTAAATTAATCTATCCCGATCAAGAGCGAACTAGCAAAATAAATGAATACAATGAATGATGCGCATTACTTGCATAGAATAAATTCATGACACAAGTGATACATAAATTTAATAGCATAATCTGTTAGAAATAAATAATTGATAAATTTAACGACATTATACTATCGTTGTACTCATCCTGAAAACCATGATAATTGAAGAATGTAAACATTAATTTAGAAATAATTCATCAACTAACATTCATAGACTACAAATAGAGAGATGCATAAACAAAATAATCTCATTCACACACATCAATACCATAATCTCCAAATTTAGAATGTCCCTTGGATTCAAATTAACTTGCAATAAAAACACTATCTTGCTAATGTCAAAAACCAAAAGCCCTTTCAAATGGGCAACACTCCCATTATATAGTGAGGGGAGAATGCTTACAGTCATTCTTCTTAGTAATCATAAAAATTAGGGATGTTTCACAAAAGAAACTCTTCGTATTCCAGAAAAGATTACAATATCAGAAGAAAACAACATCTGGAATAGTGGGGTTCTATAATCATGACAAGGTATGCTCCTGTTGTTGGTCTTGGTATTCTTTCCAGGTGGAGTGGTCATTTAAAATTCTCCTAAGTTTGCTTGATTGCAATCTCTCTAAGGCCGATTCTCCGTTACAGAATTTTGCAGACACTTCTTGATATAACTACTCTGTCATGGCTTTTAAAAAGGATTGAATCTTATGGGTGAGTGAGGTAGTAAAAATCATATTTTCTTCAAATAGAATCAAATCTGGAATTCTCTCCTAACTGGCTTTCTTTAGATATTCCACTTCAAGCGATTTGGTGTTGAAAGAATTCATTTCATCTATAGACTGTAGTGGTTGTACCCCTACCTCTGCAATGATATCATTAACATCTTTCCAGAGTTGTGCACATGTGTCAGCCACTATTCCTTGGGAGGAGGGAACACACATGAAGAGAGGCTTGCTGGTGTCAAAAAACATTCAATACCTGAGTCTTTCTCTTTTCAAATATACTAGTAGGGAAGTAGGTGGAGGTTGGTGCATGTCCTGCAAATTAGCCACCTCTTCAAAAGCCTCGCTCGCTTCCTGATACCTTCCTTGAGTCTCTATCAAAATGTTCTGCAAACTAAGTTGTTCTTGTTGCTCCACCCACATGTTGATCAACAGATTAAGGAGTTCATTCCTTTCATTTGCTAAATTTTCGCTGGAATATAGTGCTTGTGCTTTGATGGACTCCATGGTACATGCCGAGGCTCTAGTATTTTCTAGAGTGGTATTAAGTTTATGTCTTTCCACTTATAGCTCGTTCCTATGGGTGTCCCATAGGATTTGCATCCTCTTTTCAAACTCTGCATTCAATTGGTCTCTTTGTGCCTGTAGGGAACCATTGATCTTACCTGAATTTAAACCTTCAACTGCTTTGATAACTTTCGGGATATCTATGGAGAATTGGTCTTTTACGCCTTTCAAATCTATTTCCATCACTACTACTCAGTTCATGGAAATGTCCAGGGCATTGGTTACCTCTAGGACAAATGAGGCATCTAATCCTGCAAAGGCATTGAACATCGAGGATGCCTAGACCGCGCTCTCTTCTCGATCAGACTCGACCTTCCATTCTAATATCCTTCCTGCATATGAATTTGACTTGGTATATTCTCCTCTCTTTCTTTTTGACGATCTCTTATCGATGCTTCTAGTTCTGTTTTCGAAATAGTAATCTCCAATAGTGACTATTGATTCTTCAAAATTGTCAGCTTGGGAAGAGAGGGAGGAATCTTTTGGTGTGGAGCTTATGGGGGTGTACTCCAGAGGAGGTATATTCAGAATGCTTAGGTTCGGTGTCAATATAGTTCTTGGGGTCTGGTTTAAATTCCGCTTCAACAACTCATCAAATTTCCTCTTTGATTCAGCTTCGTTGACCAATCGTTTCTCCTCTGCCTCTTCAACCAGTTTCTTGTCTTGTGCTTCATTAGCTAGCCTCTTGGGTTCCTTGTCCTCTACCAATGTTTTAGCTTCTTCTTCTTTCTTATTTTCTAGAGCGACCTGATGTGCCATGTGCTCCTATTCTATCCTTTTCTTCTCCTAAGTATGTCTTCTTTGATAATCTTGCTCTGTTTGGAGCCTTTTTTGTTCAAGCTATTTTTTTTTTGGTCTTCTCCCGTTCTTTGGCATTGCCTGTATCTTGTTCTTGCTGACACAACTTCTGTAACTGGGTTAAAGTTGATGATGTTTTACTTATATATCTAGCAATTTTGGTTCTTCTTTATTAATACAATCATTTAGCACATTAGTTGTATATATAATATCACTGAAAGAGAGGCAATCACAAAAACAATAGAGACACACAAATTATCCCGGGAAACTGTCATGGGGAAGAAAACCCAACAAAAAAATTCTCAATATAGATAGACCAAAAATAAAGAAGAAGATCCTCCTCTACTCCTTCACTAGGAAAGAGTCGTGCACCACTTAACCAAAATATACCAAGAGATAGACCAAAACCCTCCTTGACATCACCCCCAGTTGCAACAACTACTCCAAGAATTGCACACTTTTTCCTCTTGTTGCAGAGCACATGCGTGATCTGGATTTATGAGAGGAACTAAATGAATAACAGATTGAATACCATAACATAGAGATACAAATAACAAAAACATATATCCAGTGAACAATAACTTCTATTGAATAAATAAAATACAATGAAACTATAAAACTACATAACTGAAACAACTTTCTTGAATGGTGGAAGCTATCTCTGAGAAGAGATGTGGCTGCTACATGCATTCATATGAGAAGAATGATCACAATGAGGATCTAGAGTCCTTTTTAACATTGCTCATGAATTCCAAAACCCTAGACATCCAAAAACCTAACCCTAGGAGATGAAACGCTAAAAGTTATGTGGGACATGATGGGTAAGTTGGTACCTCAACTTTTCGGGGTCATAATTGTTTCATACAACCTCCATTTTAGGTGATTGATATCCCATTGGAAAGGTATTTTTGAGAGCTACACATTTTACCATCAAAATTTGACACCATATACATTTTGACTATGGCAAGCCAAAAACAAAACTGTTTAGGGCCCAAACATGGCCCTGGAAGTACATAAAGATGTACTGACATGAAAACTTCCAAAATAAGCCAGTTGGGTTAGTTGGGTAGCCACCAATATCCACCAGGAAGCTGTGTAGGGATTTAGACAACCACAGAAGTGTAGAACCCATAATTACAAAGAATTATAGAAGAACATGCTGAACTATTAATTATCAATATGAGGCAGTTGGAATAGGTGGGTGGCCACCAATATCCACATGGATCAGTCCTCCTCCCTTAGGAAACAATGGTATCCATTGTGTTGAGTGTCCCCATAAGGTGAGAAAAATTATACTGAATTTGGCCCCGGGTGAGCCACTTGCCTTGTTGTAGGAGATACCCTGCCTTGACAACTCGATAAAGCTGGATCATGTTCCATGCAGTCAGGGTTGAACTTTGTTGGTGTCAACTGTTCTGCGATCTCTGAGGTGTCCAATAATGATGGAAAATATGGCCGAAGGAGGTCCACATTGAACATTGAGTGAAAGCCAAGGAAGGGTGGAGTGTTGAGCTCAAATATTTCTACCCATAGCCTTGGTTATAGTGTAAGGCCCATAGCGAAGTGGGCGGATATTTCGATGGGGCCCTGTAAGAACTCTTTCTACAAATGTAAAAAAAAAATGTCTCCCACCTGAAACTTCTTGTACTTAGCATTGACTTTCAGAAAATCCTCATGGACCTGTTGGCAGATGTTCTCAACCCACTCAATAAATCTGGTAGCTTTATCAGCCTCAGACTGAACATGGGAAAATTCTGCAAGAGGTAGTGAAACATCCATGGGACACAAAGGTTGGAATCCCAACCCCACCTGAAATGGGATATGGTTGGTAGAGATATGGAGAGCCCTATTGTAGATGTTCTAAACATAGGGAAGAATCTCATCCCATGTATGCAGATGCTTAGATTTCTACATGCACATGATGTGCACAATCATCCGATTGGCGACCTTTATCTAGCCATCGATTAGGGGGAGGAAAGAAGTGGATTTAGTGATTTTGGTTTCCAACAGTGACCAGAGACTCGACCAAAATGCATCGAGGAAACTACTATCCCAATATGAGGTGATGGTCCATGGTATCCCAGAATGGACCCAAACCCATTGGAAGAAGAGCTTGACAATATCTACCACTATGATGCTCTTCTTGCAGGCTGTGATAATGACCATCTTTGAAAATCAATCAACCACAAAAAATACACAATCATTGTCTTGCTTGGTGGATGGAAGGCCATACATGTAATCCATAAAGATGGATTCCCAAGGCCTCTCGGGAATAGGAAGAGGGGTGTAGAAGCCTTGCTTCTTGATGGTTGGCTTGGAAATGGCACAGGCAGTGAAAGATATGATATACTTGATGACGTCTTCTCAAATTTTTGGCCAATAAAATATTTCTGTAGAACGACCAAATTTTTCTCCATTCCAAAATGTCATGCCATTTGACTATACTGATCCTCCCAAATCAGTGTTTCATTCTCACTTGTGGAAACACAGATGTGGCTCAGATGGCATAAAAATCCATCCTCGATGTGAAAATCAATGAAATTCGCTCATGTACCCAAGAGATGATAGGTGGTGGTGAAGTCAGGGTCACACTGATAAAGTTGGGGATACTCAGATGCCTCATTCCCACATGAATGGAGCACAGTAGTGAGTGCAACAATGGGAGGGAGACTGAGGCAGTCAACGACATGATTTTTGGTCCTTGTTTTATACTTGATCTTGATATGGAACTGTTGTAGGTATGTGGACCAATTTTGATGACGATTCTTTTGCAACTTCCCATGTGTCTGTATGAACAATAGAGGCTTATGATCATTTTGGATGATTATCTCCTTTCCCAGAATGTAATGTTTCCATTAACGAGAGGCTTCCACAATGAAATACATTTATTTTTCATAGGTGGAGTATTTCCGGAAAATAACTGACAGTGTTTGAATATGGTATGCTACTGGATGATCATGCTGAGTGAGAACTTCACCCACAACATAGTCAGAGGCATCAATCTCAATATTGAATTATTGTTTTAGATTGGGTAAGGAGAGTACTGGAGTTGAGTACAAACGATGATTGAGATCATAAAATTCTTGTTGTTATGCCTCCCCCATGTGTACTTTTAATTTCCATCACCATTGGTTACTTGGTTGAGGGCCCATGTAATATGGGAGAATCTGAACATGAACCTTCAGTAGAAGTTGGAAAGTCCGAAGAAGCTCTGAAGCTCGTTTAGTGTCGTCAGGTTGGGCAGTCACGAATGACTTGGATCTTAGCTGGATCGACATGTACCCCATGCTCATCAACAATGTATCCCAAGTATTGGACCATGTTCATGCCAAAGGAACATTTTTCCAAGTTGGCATATAGCTTGTGCTGTTGTAGAGTGCCCAAAACCTATTGAATATGTTGCATGTACTCCTCCGAAGTTCTGTTGAAGATGAGGATGTCATCCAGATATACCACCACAAAATAGTTTGTGAAGGGTCTCAATACATCATCCATCAACTTCATGAAAATAGCTGGTGCATTTGTTAAGCCAAAGGGCATGACTATCCATTCGAAGAGACCTTCTTTAGATTTGAAAGTTGTCTTCCATACATCATTTGGTTCGATGGGAATGTGGTGGTAGCTAGACTTTAGTTCAATCTTGCTAAAGAAATTTTCCCCCTTGAGTTGGTTAAGAATGTCATCAATTCAGGTAATTGGGTACGAGTTGCTGACTTTGATTTTGTTTAATTATCTATAATCAATGCAGAGCATCCATGTCCAGTATTTCTTCTGCACTAGCACAATCGGGCTTCCGAAAATGGAGGAGTTGAGCTAGGAGTACCCCTTTTGAATCAACTCTTGGATTTTGCACTTGATTTCATCGTTTTCCCTCAACGAGCGACGATAGAATGGTCCATTATGCAACAATGCACTGAGGGTTATACCAATTGGATGCTTGACTTGGTAGTGCATTGGTACCCTGGTGGGTGAGGAGAAGATGTCTTTGTACTTTTCCACTATCCTATCCACTTGCTTCTATTGCAAAGAGAGCCTATGTGTAGAGGTCATGGATGTGGCAAAGACCTTCTAGTTACTGCAAGCATGAATCACAAAGAAGACGAAATTATCGGTCTATGAAATTACCTTACTACATTTCTTAGCAGAGATGAAAGAAATAGCGGTAGGGCACGCTACCTATGGTATCCTATACAATTGTCTACCCAATGTAATAATAACATTGCATGGTCTAGACTCATAAAAAACATGTTGCTTCCACAAATATGGTTGGCTTAAAAGAACATCACAAACTTCAAGGGGTGAAATATCAAAAAATACATCATCTTTGAAAGGCTTGATGTTGTAGGGCAGATGACATTGTTGTCTAATGTAGAGATCTCATCCTTGCTGAAGCCAATTGATGGTGTAGGGCTGCGGGTGCAATGAAATGCAACAGAGTCCCCTTTGTTGAAAAGTCAACAAGAAACATGTGTCTAATTTACTTTTCTCTTAAATAAATTGGACAATAAATATTAATCTATTATCTCATAATTACTTGAAATAATTAACTGAAATGGAAAATCAGTTAACTATGGCAAATTCGAGTTCAAAGGTTGGTTGGTAAGACATGGAGGTGACTTGAAGTTGTAACAGAGTTATAAGTGTAGTTATGAGAGTTGTGAAGTAGTTTAAATCAGTTAAGTGAGTTAAGACCAGTTGTACTAGTTGTAACTGAGATTACACTAGTGAGAGTTCAGTGAATTAATTATTAATTAATTCAAAATCACTGAACTCACATGCAACTGAAGATTCACCACGGTTAACTACATGCATGTCATATCCAGTGGAGACATAGTTGAGATAACAGGTGAAAGGGACAGTTTGGCTATTAGTTGTGATTTGAGTGAAGTACACTCCTGCAATAACACATGCAGTGGATATGCTCATGAGCATGTGCAAACTATGCAATTCAAATTCATTTGTGAGAATTCTAATTGTAGGGATTGTGCAGAGGAAGCAGGTTGTCTAGACACAAAGAATTGGCACATGTATTTGTTGAGTTTTGTATGACAGTGTGAGATGATTGTATTTTATTGAGAGCTCTTGGATTAGAGTTTTGCATGAGATTGTTTCATGATCCATGATATACATAATATATGATAGTGGGGTTTTTAGCTTTATGCTTTCCCTATAAAACTTATGTGTTATGTGTTCTTGATATTTTACTTTGTGATCATGGTTTAATTTCCGCAAGAATATTAGTAGAAGCGATTCTGTATTTAACAATGGTATATAATTGTTAGATCAGGAGAATCTAGGAAATACTTAATTTGTATTGAAATTTATACATGCTATCAGAGCCACGAAGCCACAGAATTGAGGTGAGAAAATAATAGTATTTTCGCAGCTCCCACCTCTGGCAGGGTGCGATGGCATAGTACTGAAAACGTCGCACATTTCTGAGAGAAGAAATTTCCGCACCCTACTCAAAGGAGAGGTGCGAACCTCCCTTAGGATTTTCACAGGCTGCTCAAAGGAGAGGCGTGAACCTCCCTCACCCCACTGTGCATTATAGTGTGAACTCTCTCAACATTCTCGTAGGATGTACACTGATGAGGTGAGAACTTCCCTCAGTCTAGTAACTGGTTAGGTGAGAACCTCCTAGGGCAAGAAGGATTGCAAGAGTTGAGTTTGTGGTTGGATAAAATTTGAATTTGCAGAAGGAATTTCTTGGTTTTATAGTTGATTCAAGATCGAAATGTCTTTCATTGGCTTGAGGTTAGAGTATGCAATTGAAGGAATCTCTAACTACATTCCTTGGAAGTACAGGATGGAAGCAATACTCGAAGACAATGGCTTGGAGGAATACATTGATAAATATGTTCCTAAGCCGGATGCGACAAACACTGCAAATCTTGATGCATGACAAAAGAAAGTGGCAAAGGCGAGGAGGATCTTGTTGGAGGGAGTACGAAACCACATTGTCTCTAATCTTCATGGGAAAGACACACCATATGCAATGTGGAAGGCTTTGATGGATCTATTCCAGAACAACAACGACCATAGGAAATTGGTGCTCAAAGATAAACTCAGGAAGATCAATATGGAGAAGGGTGACTCCATTCCAAAATATCTCACGAAGTTTGTCCAATGTTGGGATGAGATTGGAAGTGTGGGAATAACATTCGTTGCTGATGATTTGGTGAGCTTGGCTCTCCTAGGACTTCCCAAGAGTTGTCACAATTATCAAGACTATGTCAATGGAAGGGAAAAATTGCCAGATTGGGAATGACTATGGTAAGATCTAGTGTAGGAGGAGTTCAGGCAGAACACCAGAGATGGATATTCATCAAAGTGTGATGATGAAGAGGATTGTGCTTTGAATACTAAGGCAAGGAAAGGGAAAGGGAAGAAATTCCATTCAAAATCCAAGTCAAAAGTCAAGAAGCTAGATTTTTCCAAAGTGAAGTGTTTTCACTGTCACGAACATGGGCATCTCGCTACTAACTGTCCGCAGAAGAGGAAGAACAAGACGGTTGCTAGAGCTACAATTGGTGAGGCTCTTGTCTCACAATTTGAACTTGACTTCTCTTTGATCACATGCATGGCTTCAAGTGCATCGGGATCGGTGTGGTATTTGGATAGTGGTGCTTCCTACCACATAACGGGAGATAAAGAGTCTTTCAGTGACTTGGAGGAGAAAGATCTCAGAATACATATAGATATGGGCGACGATGGATGATACAATGCAACTGGTATTGGTACCATTACCTTTCAGAGGGAGTCAGGTAAACCATTTCAATTGAAAAATGTTATGCATGTTCCAGGTTTGAAGAAAACCCTGGTCTCAGTCGCAATGTTGGAGGACAAAGGCTATGACATTACTTTCAGTTGTGGAAAATCCTACCTATGACATAAAGCAACGGGTCAAGTCAAGAAGATAAGGATTCGAGTTAAGAATCTCTACATGTTGGAGGTATATGACTGTGGTGCCATGGTGGGCAAGGCAGAAAAAGTGGTGAGCCAGGATGAGGGTGAATTATGACACATATGATTGGGCCATATTCATCAAGGAGCCTTGAAGATCATGCAATAAATATCTACTGTAATTCCAAGGGGAACACTTTCTTAGTTAGATTAGTGCAAGGGGTGCACCCTGGGAAAGTATGTAAAGTCTAGCTTTCATGAAAAGGAGAATCGTTCTTTGGTAATCCTAGAGAGATTTCACACAGATGTATGTGGACCATTCGCGGTTGCTTCAACAACAAAACATAGGTATTATGTTCTTTTTGTTGATGAATTTTCTCATAAATGCTGGATCTTCTTCATGCAGAAGAAAGATCAAACATTCTCAAAGTTATGTGAGTTTAAAGCATTAGTGGAGAAAGAGTCAGGGAAGTAAGTTAAGGCTCTAAGGAGCAATAATGGTGGAGAATACATCTCTAACAAATTCAAATACTTCTGCAGTAGAGAAGGAATTTGAAGAGAAC
Source organism: Picea glauca (assembly GCA_000966675.3). NCBI lineage: Eukaryota > Viridiplantae > Streptophyta > Pinopsida > Pinales > Pinaceae > Picea > Picea glauca. The sequence goes on along the minus strand of JZKD02S1748851.1, from coordinate 396,457 downwards.
TCATAGTGCCTCATAGCCCACAACAAAATGGGGTCACGGAGAGGATGAATAGAATGATTGTGGGTGTTGCACGAGTGATGTTGCATGATCAGGGCCTACCAATGCATTTGTGGGCATAATCATTCAATACTTTGGTTTATGTGCAAAACCATTGTCCTCATAGAATACTTGGCATGAGTACACCTGAAGAAGATTTCACTGGTAAGAATGTCAGGAAGAAGCTGGAACTGACTGTCGAAGTTGGGATATTTGTGGGGTACAAAGAAACACCCCATAATTATCATGTGTATTTTCTGAACAGTAATATTATTGTTATGCAATGGGATATAAAATTCGATGAGGGGAAAGCCATGTGGTTGTCGCTTGAGAGGGAGCTAGACTTGCATGCAGAAGAGGAATTGTTGGTTCCCAAACATGAGTCTCAAGATGTGGATCAACCACATGAGGAGGTTCATGGAGTGGAGGAAACCACTCAAGAAGAGAGATCCATAAGAAATGGGAGAAAGCACACCACAGAAGCTGACAGATTGAGACTAGATGCTACACATAATGTAGGAGGCCCTACTTCACAGTGCAGACAAAGACAGTCTCCTGATTGATTTGCTAGATACATGGCTCTCATGAGAAAATATATTGTAACTGAACCATCTTCCTTTCAGGAAGCAGTGTAGGATCTCACTTGGGTTGATGCTATGGTAGAGGAGTATGACTCCATTTTCAAAAAAAATGCATGGGAAATTGTCCCAAGACCTGTCGACAAATCAGTGGTAGGTTTGAGATGGATCTACAGGTGAAGCAAGTTGCTGATGGGAGTGTGGAGAAATACAAGGCTAAGTTTGTGGCCTGAGGCTTCTCACAGATTGAGGGGATAGATTATGATGAGACCTTTGCATCTGTCGCAAGGTACTCTTCCATAAGATCCATCCTTGCACTCTCAATGCAGATGGGATGGCGCATTCATCAGATGGATGTAAAAACTGCATTTCTCAATGGGATCATTGAGGAAGAAGTGTACATTGAACAACCAGAGGGTTTTGAGACATTTGATAGGGAGTCTCATGTGGGCAGACTCAAGAGAGAATTGTATGGGATGAAGTAAGAACCTCGTGCTTGGTATACTCAGATAGACAACTATTTCACTAGACTGGGCTTCACCAAAAGTGAAGCGGATGAAAACCTATACCAAATTGTGGTGGAGGGTAAGCTTTTAATCATTGTTCTTTATGTTGATGATTTAATACTGACTGGTGATGAGCATTTGATACACTCATGCAAGGATTACCTTGTAAAGGAATTCGAGATGAAGGATTTGGGCCTCCTTCATTATTTCCTTGGATTGTAAATATGGTAGCGAGATGGTGACCGTTTTGTGTCTCAAGGAAAGTATGCAAGGGAGATACTGGGTAAGTTTCACATGGAATGCTGCAAACCCATGGATATTTCTCTTCCAGGAAACTAGAGGAAAGAGGATGCTACATTTGGAGAGGTAGTGGATGTTACTGTCTATAAATAGTTAGTAGATTCGCTAATGTATTTAGTGAACACGAGACCGAACATTTTCTATGCGGTTAACCAGCTAAGTCAAGTGATGGTTAAGACTATCAAACTCTTTTGGAAGGTGGGTAAGCATGCCCTGAGATATATGAAGGGCACATCTGAGTATGGATTATGGTACAGACAGATGGATGAGGTGAAGTTGCATGGCTTCACGGATGCAGATTGGGCAGGCAACCCAACGGAAAGAAAGAGCACACCAGGGGGGATCTTTAGTATCATATCTACAGATGTTTCTTGGCACAACAGGAAACAAATATTTGTGGCACTTAATTTAGTGGAAGCGGAATAAATGGAAGAGATTCAAGTTGCATGTGAGGCTATCTAGATGAGAAAGATCTTGGTTGGTTTGTTTGGTTCTCATTTAGATCCGACAGTGATTCATTGTGATAATCAGAGTTGCATTAAACTCTCAATTAATCCTGTGTTTCATGATATATCTAAGCATATAGATATCCAGTATCATCATCTCATAGATTTTGTGTAGCGGAATATCATGTTGCTTCAATACATTCCTACGGAAGACCAAGATGCAGACATTCTGACGAAGGTGCTCACCAGGAGAAAATTTGAATATCATAGAGACAGGATTGGGGTGAAGGATAATCCCTTTCTTGCTGAGAGGGAGTGTTGAAAAGTCAACAAGAAACATGTGTCTAATTTACTTTTCCCTTAAATAAATTGGACAATAAATATTAATATATTATCTCATAATTACTTGAAATAATTAACTGAAATGGAAAATCAGTTAACTATGGGAATTCGAGTTCAAAGGTTGGCTGGTAAGACATGGAGGTGAACTGAAGTTGTAACAGAGTTATAAGTGTAGTTATGAGAGTTGTGAAATAGTTTAACTTAGTTAAGTGAGTTAAGCCCAGTTGTACTAGTTGTAATTGAACTTACACTAGTGAGAGTTCATTGAATTAATTATTAATTAATTCAAAATCAGTGAACTCACATGCAAATGAAGATTCACCATGGTTAACTACATGCATGTTAGATCCAGTGGAGACCCAGTTGAGACAACAGGGGAAAGGGACAGTTTGGCTATCAGTTGTGATTTGAGTGAACTGCACTCATGCAATCACACATGCAATGGATATACTCATGGGCATGTGCAAACTATGCAATTCAAATTCATTTGTGAGAATTCTAATTGTAGGGATTGTGCAGAGGAGGTAGGTTGTATGGACACAGAGAATTGGCACGTGTATTTGTTGAGTTTTGTATGATAGTGTGATACGATTGTATTGTACTGAGAGCTATTGGATTGGAGTTTTGTATGAGATTGTTTCATGATCCATGATATACATAATATATGATAGTGGGGTTTTTAGCTTTATGCTTTCCCTATAAAACCTCTGTGTTATGTGTTCTTGATATTTCAATTTGTGATCGTGGTTTAATTTCCACAAGAATATTAGTAGAAGCGATTATGTATTTAACAATGGTATATAATTGTTAGATCAGGAGAATCCAGTAAATACTTTATTTGTATTGAAATTTTACACCCTTTACCCACATCTGTGAGTGAAAGAGGCGTTCCACTTCCTATGGTTTGTTAGAGACCTAACCCCTCATGTAGGTAGAAAAATATATTCAAATGTAATAAAGGTAAATATTAATAAGGCCTTGCAATAAGGTAGAATAAGTTGAATTTAAGAAGACCTAATAGAAGCTTCCTCTTCTAGAAGGATATTCCTCTAGATGGTTCTTTTGATAGACATATTTAGTATAAGCAGGAGTCAAGGGTATGAGAACCCTAGCTTGGATATTATTGTAATAGAGTTGTTATCAACTGGAGGTTTCCCCCTCAAAGAGGCAAGTGAACATTGCTTTCAGTAATCAAATTCCTATTTTTGGTGTTATTTTGGTTTCATATCGGTCTTATTCCAGTGTTGTTCTTGTTATATTGTTGTTCATTTGCTATTTCTAGAATTTTATTTCTGCTATGCATACTTTTTATAACTGGAATATTACAAGTGGTATCGGAGCATTTTCCTTAGCAGAAAATTGTGGGTTAATGTTTTTCAGGGTAGAGACATATTTTGACGTCTTTAAGCTATAAAGATCTGTCGTTATGTGCATAAAACGATGGTTGAGGGATTCATACAATCATGAAATACAAGTGATACTTAAGTGCACATTGTTTAGCCACCCTTGTAACCCATGTTGGTACCCCTTTGAGTGGTAGTGCATCAGACATCACTTGTATATGGGTCAACCTAGATTTCCTGAATCCCTCTTTAGATAAACTGATCGGCCACTTGACTACTATAGTGTCACCATGAACGACACTCGGGAAGATACTCTTTATTACATGGATAGTCGGGTAGTACGAATAAGGGTACGGTATAGACTCCTTAGATGGTTCCTTGAGATATTGGGTCAAGTACTACTGTTGGAACCCGCACGTATATCAGAGAGCTATAGCACAAGGAAAACCCTTGTCTGCAAAACCCTTGAATACCTAACCCTTGGGGATAGAAACAAAACATAAAATAGATAAGATCTATTTATGCACAACTGTGTTGGAGTTTCCAAATCACTACACATTTCTTCCTGGTTAAGAATTTGGGCATTTCATCACTGCAGTATTCTTCAGACCAAAGT
>JZKD02S1748851.1:348327-374618 GCA_000966675.3 Picea glauca | reverse complement strand
TGTGGTCCATCTGGGTTCACAATCTATTCTTCTGTAGTTTCCTTCATAATGATTTCTTTCATACCTGATGGGAGAGGATCTTCTTGATGTCTCATTCCTTCTGAATTCTAGTTTTATATCTTGTTGTTCAACTTGTTCTAGAGTGTTGGTTTCATCATTTTCAACTTCCTTCTCTTGTTTTGTTGTCTTCAAATTGTCATTGTATCCTAGTCTTGTCTTGTCGTTTGGAGATCTTTCACTGCTAAGGATCTCATCTAATTTTTCAGTGGTTTTTTCGAACTTATTCAACTTTTTTGTTGTCAATAGTAGCTCCACTTTTGTGTGATCCAATTCTTCTTTCAATTTCTCATAATCTTCTAATTGTTCCTTTAATGTATTAATGGTCTTTTCAAGCTTGTAATTCTCTTCTTCACAACTACTCAATTCACCTTTTAGTATTATGTTTTTGTTTCTAATCTTGCTATTTTCAATTTCAACATGCTTCAATTTTTCAAGATTCTCATCTTCTTGTTCACTCTCTGCATTGTCTTTGTATCCCCAAAAGGAATCAATGTTGGTTTCTTCATCTAAATATTCCTCAAAAATGATTTCATCTTCTTTAGAATTATTATGATCATCATCCTGGGTTTCTTGGGTTATGAAGAGGACTTTCCCTCCATCATTATCTTCTTCATCACTCTCATCTGAGGAGATGTCATCATCCTTGGGGTAGAAGCTCTTTTTATTGTTGAGACTTCTCTTTTTATAGTGACAGTTTTCAATAATATGTCATATTCTACCACAATTAAAGCATTTGAGAGGAGACTTACCTTTGTATATTTCACTTCCTTTCTGGAACCTTCTTACGAAATTTGCTATTTCTTCATCAAGGTCGTTATCCTTGTATTTTGTCTTCTTTATGAATTTAAAGGCTGCTTCATTGTTTTTCTGGTCACTTTTTGTACCTGTTCTCATTTCATATGCCATAAGAGTCCCATGTAATTCATCCATTGTCATTTTGGTCAAGTCCCTAGTTTCTTCAATGGCGGAGACCTTAGCATCATACTTCAAGAGAAGTGATATCAACACTTTTTGTACAACCAATGATTCTTCGATCTCTCCACCTAATCCTCTGATAGCATTAACAACTTCATCAACTCTAAGAAGATAGGTTGCAATATCTTCCTTTTCATTCATCTTCAAATTTTCAAATTTTGCTCTATGTCGTTGAAGCTTGACCTGCTTAACTTTTGGATCACCTTCATAGATATTCTTGAGTTTGTCCCATACCTCTTTAGCAGTGATGCATCCCATCACTTTTCTAGCAATAGTTGGTGCCAATGCTACTAGAATAACATGTCTATATTTTGAATTACAACTCATAAGATTCTTCTCATTTGGATCGGTTGGAGCATTATTTGGGATTACATAGCCATTTACAACTGAATACAAAATGTCTACTCCCAAATCCATTAGGTAAGTTTTCACTCTATCACTCCAGTATGGATAATTTCTTCCATAAAATTTTTGAATCCCATTTGAAATGTGCTCATGGTCATCCATCTCTGCTCAGGATTTTCCTTCCAGTGGTTAAAGTGTTATGAAGGCAACCTGCTCTGATACCAATTGTTGATACTGAGAGGGGGGTGAATCAATATCAAGTACAATTTAAAACCTTTTTAAACTTATACTTAAACCATTCAAATATATCCAATGAGCAATGAAAAATAGTATAAAAGTTACACCAATACACCACAATACACCATGCACAATATATGAGAAATAATCAATAGTTATTGCTCAAGGGAAGTAATGACTTCCAAAGGTAGCTAGAGCTTCCAAATGTAAAGGGAGGGATAAACCTCCAAGAGGAAGATACAATCCTCCAATATCAAGAGATATTTGAACTCTCCATCCTTGCCCCTTCCTTCCACCCAACAATATATGAGATTTAATAAAACTTTACATTAAATCATCACCATCAACCAATCATCACATAGAACCCGATAATGCTTTCTGAGACTTCTTCAATTTCTGCAATTCTTCAATTCTTGGAGTACTCTGATCCTGTAGATAATATTACTCAATGTATTCTTTGAAACTCCTCCAATTTTCACTCAAATCCTCCCAAAAAAGAGGTTATAGAAAGAATGGTAGACTTTATTCAATTCTGGTCTATTCAGAAGACCCAACTTGTACAGCATTCCCTGCGCTCAATATTTAACATCCGATTCTTAAACTCACACAAAAGAAACCAAAATACATACTATTTAAAATGGAAGTGATCCCACTTCATTTGGATTCTGTATGAATAAGTTATGATTGTTTTACCCGGAACACCTGTTTATTGACTAGCTTCAGGACTGGTCACAAACCCTATCTTCCACAGAGTGTATCTCCATAATCATAGAGAATCAAGATTTGAAATTTTTACCAGAGGTACCTTGATATGTCTTCTCAATACCATAGCAATTTCACCATATGAATCGTTCTAGAAATTGTTTTATAGAAAAAATGGTAAGATGAACTAAAAATAACATACCTTAGAACACATCACCAAAAGACTTCATTCTCCCTTGAGATCCATCCTTCTTTTACTTCTTATTCCCTTTGAAATTCGACTTATATCAAATGAATGCATAATGATGTTTATTTATACCATTTATGTCACTTCCTTTTAACCTTAGGGACGACCTAACACTTTCTTATTTTGTAATTCTTTTCTTTAATTATTTTCAGGGCCTACATGTACAATTCACTTTGTCATCTTCAAAAATTCATTTCTCCTCAACCATGAGGATCCACATGACGTGCCACATACCACAAAAAACAACATGATGTATACTCTCTATCCATGGGTGTTGTATCTGCATGTGCATTTTCCTTCATGTCAAAATACCTTCATCAATCTTGCGGTCCAAAACCCATGACTAGGGTTGACATCAATGACAATAACCAATCTTCCAACACTAGCTCCTCCCTTCATCCTTCGTTGATGTGACCATAAGTTATGAATAGGGGCCAAGCATGAGAGTGTTTCACGATTTCTCATATCATCATTTATTCCATGAGTTGCTTCCAAAAACCTTGAATCAAAAAACTCTGAAATGGAGCTTAGCTACACTAGCTCCTTCTCCTCACATGACCACTGGCGGTGACCACAACCTACGCCAAAAGGTGCTTCACGATTTCTCACTTCAGGATTCCTGTGATGAAGGGTGTCGACTCTCTATGTTGTGATCTCTGAAACTCTGAAATGATCTAGATCAACAGTCCACACTCTCCCTTTGATCGACAACTCATATTAAGTCGTGGTTTCGTGTTTCACAATTTCAAAGGATAGAGCACCTCAGTCAACGAAAATTTTATTTCTTGCCAGGTTTAATATGAATCCAATGGTCCATGACATACCTCAATCCAATGGTTGATATCAATCCTTGATTCAATAGCCTAGATCATTTCAGGATTTCGCATATCGCGAGTTTCCACAACACCCTCCATTGACTCCTCCAATGTATAACTCAGTGAAATTCTAATCGCTCATCACGTGTCCTTTGAATCGAACGGTCCCCCTACTTTTGGTACTTTGTAATCTTGCTTCACATTGCATGTAAAGATTGTGCTCCTTTTGGATCCAATGATGGTCAGCCTTCAAGTTCAGATCTGACGCCTGAGATCTGTTCTCTTCTATTGTGCACTCCTCCTACCTGAATTCAGATCTGATGGTCATCGAGAATTTTGAATGGGATCCAATGATCATTATTGCTCCTCACTATTGATATTGCTATTGCCATGCAATTATCATTTCCCTGATGATCATGTTGATATTTTATCCATCAATGAAAAACACACACACATTGACTTATGTCTGTAAGTATGCCAACAATTGTGACATTGTGTTGGGTGCAAACTGGCTAAGGAATTTGGGTCCCATTCTCATGGATTTTAAGGAATTAACCATGCAATTCGACTAGGAGAGCCAACAATATAAGTTCCAAGGCATCACTATTGGTTCACCTGAGATCATTATTTCCCATCACATGGAAAAGCTACTCAAAAAAGGTCATTCTAGCGTTATTGCCCAAGTCCATGCCATACAAGCAACTGAGACACCCTTTATGCTACAAGACCTCCAATCCATCCTCTATAAACATCAAGTGGTATTTTCCACTCCCCATGGACTCCCTCCTTCCCATGGTTTTCATGATCATTCCATTCCCCTTGTACTAGGAAGCCTTCCTCCCAATATCCGTCCCTATCGTCACCCCTTTTCCCCAAAAAATGAAATTGAGAAAATGGGTCAAGAACTGCTTAATGCAGGTGTTATCCTCCCTAGTATGAGCCCCTACGCTTCTCCTATGGTCGTGGTATTAAAGAAATAAGGCTCTTGGCGCATGTGTACTGACTTCCACGCCCTCAAAAAACTCACCATTAAAGAAAAATTTCCCATCCTGTCATTGATGACCTCTTGGATGAATTGAGTGGCACCCAGTTCTTTACCAAAATTGATCTTCGTTCTCACTACCAGCATATCTGTATGAAAGAGGAAGACATTCCTAACACTGCCTTTAGAACTCATTAGGGCCACTATGAGTTTTTGGTCATGCGCTTTGGCTTGTGTAATGCCCCCTCCACCTTCCAAAGCCTCATGAATCATGTCTTCCGTCCTTTTCTCTGTCATTTTGTCTTAGTTTTCTTTGATGATATCCTCATCTATAGAAAAACCTATATAGACCATCTTTCTCATGTGGATCGAGTTCTCCATCTACTCTCTCAACACCAACTTTTCCTGAAACAATCTAAATGTGATTTTGGTGCCTTGGAAGTCAAGTACTTAGTTCATTTTGTTGGTAAAGATGATGTCAGGGTGGATCCTAAAAATATTGAAGCTATGCAAGAATGGTCTCACCCAAAGACTCTCAAAAGATTGTGTGGATTTCTAGGCTTAACAAGTTATTATCACATTTTTGTTAAGAATTATGGAAAGATTGTGGCACCTCTCACTGCACTCCCTAAAAAGAATTCTTTCACTTCGAATCCAACAACTGCTTAGGATTTTCAAACCTTGAAGATGGACATGTGCACCACTCCAGTCCTAGCCCTTCCTGATTTCAAAAATACCTTTGTCTTGGAATGTGATTCTTTAGGGAAAGGAATTGGCATTGTCCTTATGCAAGAGGGTCAACCTTTGGGCTTTACCAACAAACAATTGTCTGAATGGAATTTGGGAAAATCAATCTATGAAAAGGAAATGTTGTATATTCTGCATGTTGTTGATCTGTGGCGCCCTTATCTATTGGGGCAATGCTTCCAAATTAAGACAAATCATCAAATCCTCAAGTATTTTCTGGAACAATGCATTTCCTCCCTAGAGAAAGAAAAATGGGTGACTAAGCTATTTGGATATGATTATGAGATCATTTACAAGAAAGGAAAAGACAATGTGGTTGCGGATGCACTTTCCAGAAAATATGAAGATGAAGGATCCCTTTTTTCTCTCTCCTTCATTGTGCCAAATTGGCTCCAAGCCGTTCGCTGAGAATGGCTACACGATCCCAAAAGTTTGCAATACAACAATTGCAGTTCAATTCTCCAGTTTCCCCAGGGTAATCTTGGCTCCATGATGAGCTTTGATACAAAGGCCATTTGTATTTAAGTAAATAGTCAAAACTTAAATCCACAGTACTTTTTGAGCTTCATGCTACACCCACAGCTGGGTACTCTGGGTTTACCAAAACCAATGATAGGGTAAAACGTTTTTTTTTATGGGATGGTATGAAACAAGACGTTTGTAATTTTGTAGTTGAATGTGATGTGTGTCAATGAAACAAGGGAGAAACAGTCAAATCTCTTGGCACACTACAATCGCTTCCGATTTCACCTGCTATTTGGAGCAATATCTCTATGGATTTTATTATAGGCTTACCTAAATTGGGAAATAAATCAGTCATCATGGTGGTAGTTGATCTACTTTCCAAGTATGCTCATTTTTGTTCTCTTAAACACCCATTCAAAACATCCACTTTGGGTCAAATTTTCATGGATCAGGTCTTCAAGCTTCATGGCATGCCACATTCTATTGTTTTTTATCGTGACCCAACTTTCATAAATAATTTTTGGCAAGAAATGTTCAAGCTACAAGGCACCCAATTAGATCTCAACACAACTTATCATCCCCAGACTTATGGTCAAACTAAAGTTGTCAACAAGTGTTTGGAAACATATTTGAGGTGTTTTGCATTGAAAAAGCATAATCAATGGGCTCAATGGTTACCCCTACCTAATTGCTAGTACAACACTTCGTAGTATACAACTACCCACATGACTCCTTTTGAAGCGCTATATGGACAAAATCCACCTTCATTTATCTCATGTTTACTAGGTTTCTCGAAGGTCCAAGCGGTTGACCAAACGCTTACGGTTCGAGAGGCTATTCTCCATACCTTCAAAAAGAATTTGGTCATGGCCTAGAATTGCATGAAGCAACAAGCAGATCAAGGTCGCTTTGAACGTCAATTTGTAGAAGGGGATTAGGTGTTTCTTCGACTGCAACCTTACAAGCAAAATTCCCTCAAGGTCGACCATTGTCAGAAGTTGGCACCCAAATTTTATGGTCCTTATACCATTCTCAAGTGTGTGGGATAGGTGGCCTATCGATTAGATTTTCCCAGTCATTCCTAAGCTACATCATGTTTTTCATGTTTCATTTTTAAAGAAGGTGATTGGAACTAAGTCCCAAACTCAAACGAACCTTCCTGAGTTGGATGAAGAACGATCCACTTGGCTACAACCACAAGCAGTTTTGGACCAACGTGAGTGTTGCCTGCATCAGCGAACCATCAAAGAAATGTTAGTCCAGTGGAAAGATACAAATTCAACAGATGCCACTTAGGAACCAACTACCATTCTGCAGTAATTTCCACATCTCAAGCCTTAGGGACAAGGATGTTTTTAACAGGAGGGACATGTTAGGGACCTAACCCCTCACATAGGTAGAAAAATATATTCAGATGTAATAAAGGTCAATATTAATAAGGCCTTGCAATAAGGTAGAATAATTCGAATGTAAGAAGACCTAATAGAAGCTTCCGCTTCTAGAAGGATCTTCCTCTAGATGGGTCTTTTGATAGACATATTTAGTATAAATAGCAGTTGAGGGTATGAGAACCCTGGCTTGGATATTATTGTAATAGAGCTCTGCTCGACTGGAGGTTTCCCCCTCGAAGAGGCAAGTGTACATTGTTCTCAGTAATCAAAGTGTTATTTCTAGTGTTATTCTAGTTTCATATTGGTCTTCTTGTGGTGTTGTTTTGGTTATATTGTTGTTCGTCTGCCATTTCTAGCATTTTATTTATGTTATGCATACCTTTTATATATAGAATATTACATGGTTCTTCTGGTTTGATTGGATGGACTTTGGTGGTAGCGACCGTGGAACTGGGTTCAACATCAATGATCCACTTCCCACTTTTTGGATTTGATTCAGAGTCAAAATCTACCTCTGGCTCATAAGTTTTCAACTTCGCCACTAGTGACTACTTGGAGCGAAATTCGTTAGTGTTGTTCAAAGGGATTTTATGGTATTCACACCACTTTCCTGTGTCTTTCTTTGAATTCCCATTACCCTTCTTGGGTTGCAGCTTGGACTGATTGTCCTGATAGTGGCCATCTTTTTTCTATCCCTTGTTTCATGGGTTGGGACCTCCTTTTCCCTGCTTCAACTTTGAGGAATTTGCAAATACAATCTCTCGCCTCTTCTGTTTAAATTTCTGATCGATCTTGACAACATATTTATAAGAAGCACTTAATGATACTATTTCCAGAAACTCTATTTCTATTTGAATGTATATTTACAGACAACCATGGTATTTGAGCACCAGATGTCAGTCAGAGTCTTTGATAGAAATTTGGTGTATAGAGTATGGAAAATATTGGTGAAATATTTTACTTTTTGGTCCATTTCTTTATGTAGCATGGTACATCTTGTGTACTGGTACTACTTGTTGTTGCGAAAAACACCCTACGGACTAAACTAGGGTCAGACTTGCATGCCGATTTGACCGAATAGAAACTACTTTTTTACCTACATCCCAAGATTTAAACCCCTTTTTCTCAGTAATGCATGGAAAAGGACCACCTACCTTATTATCGGCATTCGATGTAGATCCTCCGTTGTGCTTTGATTACTTGCCTGCACTGCTCCTTCCACAGATGACCTGCACTCAAGACAAACAACAACTATGCATGCTTGCTACTTCTATACTCAAGGGTTATAAATCAAGCATAAATTAATCAAACCATAGACAATTCATGAATTGGGACGAGAAAAGCATTCCTTTTATTACTGAAAGTGAATCAACTTACAAAAGCTGAGACCAGCCACCGCTCCTTGAACCTGATCTTGTGCTCCTCTTCTTTTGTCCTTCAACTTCTTTGCGTTAAATCTCCTTTGGCATGAGGAAAGGCTAAAGGGTTGGGACAATGGATTACATAAATGGGCAAAGTTTCTTCGCTATATTTTTTTTCTTCTCCAAATGGTACCCCTACCCCTTCTTTTATAGGCTAGAAGGAGCTAAGGTTTTGGATGAACCCTCAACCATGCATGGCCGAGAGTTTCAATTAACTGACCCATAGTTTTTTGTTCCATCGACAACTTTCCTTTTTTCATGCTTTGTTAGGTACACACGGGCTGTTGTGAGTCAGCCAGCATATACACGCATGCAGTAATGGGTTAGGGTGCGTGGGCCTTGACACAAGAGGATTTTCAAAGAGTTGTTCAGCAAATTTTTGGCAAAGAAGAGATATGAGTTGGCCTGATGCCAGGTAAGCATGTGTGGTGAAATTTAGGGTTATAACAAATGCCCCCTAATGTGTGAGGTCAGAAGAGAATATGATGGATGAAATACATTACCAATATTTACTGATGTGCCGAACGATTGAGCCCAAGGATCATGAACTAGGAGATTTCGTCTACAAAATAACAAATGTCTCACTGAGGCAGGCATACCCATGCTCTTGATAAAATAGAACCATGGCTAACAATCAAATACACTGTAGATCCATGTTAAATAACTATAAATAGTAGCCGTGAATAATAGATAGCGGAGCTACATCTCGAAATCAGAAAGATATACATATAGAGTATCCATCTTCCAGAAGTTGATTTGGCCCGATGGATGGACTTCAGAGCTTGAGAAACAACTTCAAAATCTTCCAAAACTTAGGTAGGAGTGTAATATGAGTGTATGACTGCACTACCCAGAGGTCTTCAACGACTCGTTGGTCATAGAATTGATAATCTTGATGATCGGACTGAAGGCTTTAGTGATTTCGAACAAGGACTTGATTGGATGTTCAGGATGGGCAGAAAAGAGACATATTGCAAAGGGGATGACTCAGGCTTAGTGACAAACTTCCCTTGGAAAATAGCATGACAAGTGATGAGATTCAAGCAGCATATATGTTAGTCATAAGTCTACGAAGCAGGAGGCAATGCAAACTCTCCATATGTTTGGAAGAATAACCAAATGGTGGAGGACACAACTCTATATAGCGAGAAAAGATTCCTAAGGTCGTACTACAACCCATAGTCTGATGAACAAATGGACAGATGTGATTTATCCAAGGGTGACTCATTTTTCTACCAATAAAGAAAATACTTTTCCCATCCTTTTTTTGGGGTATATATGATTTTTTGTTCTTTTTAATAATTTTGGAAAAAGAATGAAGGAATATTATGTTACAATGGAGGAACGAGTACTGCAAACATACAAGCTCAAGGCACAAGGACAAGACTGATGTTCTGGTGAAATGATACTTGGGAAAAATCCTCCGGCGGCCAAAGGTGTTAAGACGCAGAAGCAAACTATCACAAGGCTGGTGGATAAGGTATGCAAATGTGGTTGATAGAACACACAATGGTAACGTCCTTCAATGTAAGTTTAACGAGCCCAGAGAAGGTAACCTCGGTGATTTTTCATATTTAAAGAGTCTAAAAAATAAAAATAAAAGGAGACTCCACTGGGGTACCTTTTTCGACAATAGTCTAGTCGGTTTGAAAAAGGGGTAAACTAGCACCGATTAGATGTCAATTCAAAACCATTTTAACGTGTGTGACAAGGACAAGATCACTCGACCATTTTTTCACTTTTAAGGAGTCTGAAAAAAGCTTAACTATGGACTCCATCAGGAATATTCTTCTGAACCAATTTAACGAGTGTGAAATAATAAGGTCACTCGACAATCTTTTCAATTTTAGGGAGTCTGAAAATATCTTAACTATGGACTCTGTGGGGGTTTCTTTTTCGTAAATTTAGTCCCTCAGGCCCGAAAAAGGAATAAAATTATACCTGAGAGTACTCTTCTAAAGAATGGGAATTCGATAGAGTATACCTTTGTTTGTACAATTGACTGTCCAGACCTAAAAAGGAGTAAACTACCACCAGATAGATGTGACTTCAAATTTCAGTTTAATGAGCGTGAAAGGCCACAAGATCGCTCGGCAATCTTTTCATTTTTAGAGGGTCTGAAAAGGGATTAAAAGAAGACCCGTTATTTTTGGCAGTCCTGAGGGTGAGACAAAGAGAGAAAAAGAATCATGCAAATGAGGCTCAAACTCATATTTAGGAAAGACTATATGGACTTCCGAGCCTACAGTGTTTTTAGAAACGACATGGACACCATAATGCAACCAGAACCTACCTAGGGCATCCATGTTCCGGTAAGTTCTACCGCCAAGTTGTGACACTTGTAAAGCAAATATGATGGTTCTGTGTCACAATCTGATGGGATCGATCCTATAGCAGAGGAAAAATACAACGAGGCGCAAAAGTTGAGGTGGTAACCTAACCTATATGCTCAAGTTTATTTTTTGAAATTTTTTATGGACCATCAATATTTTCTCAAAAATCAAAACAAATGTCCCAATACTCGATCAAATCCCTCCCATATAACTCTTGAATCACTCTAAATGGTTTTTGGTATAAAGAAATTGATAAAGGAGGCCAAAAAAGTGACAAAAAGAGGCCAAAAAGTCTATAAATAGAAGCTGGTAGCTCATTATCACCATTGCTGATTTGGAAACTGACTCTGGAGCCAAAACACCCCCTTTGCCAAAAACAGTGATTCCAGGAGCTACAGTGGACGAAACGAACTTCTGCTTGGACCAAGTAAGTACAAACTCCCTTATCTAGCTATTCAATACTTCAATTTTGTTGTTTAGTTTATTTTTTGGGTGGGCATTGACCTTAAAAAGGTCGGACCTAGGTACACACGGGTTGTTTCTAGACAGGCTGCATGTACATTCGGGTAGAGTAAAGTCTACCCACGTGTACACGTGACTGTCGCCTCTACAGCCTGCATGTACCCCCCTTTTGTAATGAAAAAGCAAACTAAAAGAAAGTATTGACCGTCCTTTACCTTGTTGTGTTGGCAAGATGTATGTCCAGTGGAGGGAAAGGGAGCATGAGGCAATCAGTGAGTTGGTTGCAGAAGATCCAAATGTCGTGACCGTGTTAATGTAATGCGGTTTACTAAAATTATTTCTATGTCCATTCATGCATGCACAACCAAGGCTATTGAATGCCTTGATTGACTACTATCACCCTGATGCAAAGGCTTTTATGCTAGAGGGGCAATCATTGGTGCCCACCACCAAGGATATCTACTTTCTTATTGGCCTCTCAAGGAGAGGGGAACCAGTCAACTTCCAAACATTTCTTGCAGGACCGGGCAAGATCTCGGAGCCGATCGCTGAGCATTGTGAGGTTGGGACTAACCATGTGGACTCCCAGGTACCTATTAGTAAGATTACTAGCTTAGCGCTGCAGACTATATTGTTACTGATTGGGCAGATTACCGGCTCAACAGCCTTGCATCAGGCATCTCGCACACAGATGAATTGTGCCATCCAATGTATGAATGCACATATTTTCGACTGGAGTACCACACTGCTCGAGTGCATGAAGAGACAATTGACAGATTTCCGACAGCAGACACAGAGGAACTTCAAGTTCGCGACCATCTTGTGTTCATTATTTTTTGAGAGAGTTCTGATTTTTTGTCCTCGGGTTGTAGTATGAGGACATCAGGCCTCTTTCCCTGCAGTGTGTAGATTAGCAGTAGTACTGCTGCGACAGGGTGGTGGAAGGACCATTGAGTCCTTCGACGATGATTTCTTTGTGTGGCTATCACGACAGATCCCTGTGATTGAGGACTACCCTTATGTAGGGATAGATTTTTCTAGAGATCCTGAGATACCCATGCCTCCTGGTGAGGAGCGAGGGGAGATGGGTCAGTCTCCACCTTTGTAGTTTTTTTTGTTTTCATATGTAATTTTTATGTCATTTCTTTTATATATATCATTTTTTTGTATGCCGGAGTATTTGACGGATACACATTTTTTTGCATGCATATGTGGGACCCATGCGACCTATCGATTATGCACGGAACAGGTGTCATCCACGGCCAGAATCCACGGTTGTTTCCGCTGGGGGAGCAATAGTAGCAGAGAACCTTCCAATCGGAGAGGCCGAGAGGGTCCTTAGATGAGTTGAGTGGAACTTCACTGCGCTCACTCGCACAGTCCCGATGGCAGAGATAGAGGACCTGCTACCATCCATGCAACCTCATGTAGTGGGGCCACCTCGGATATGGGTCTGATTGTTTAGGTGTTTAGCCCATGCTGAGGATGATTATAACAGGGCCCACAGGCCTTGAACCTACTTAGACTTTTTATGTGCCACGAGCACCTACTTGTTTATATTTTTTGAGGGCATAAGCCCAGTGACTCGTTACTATTCCCATTTTGAGGCACTTGCATCCATCTATGTACTCTGGTTATTTTATGATGTTATATATGGGTTTTATCTTTTGTGTCTTATGGATTTTGTGTGAAAAAATGTATTTACATGTTTATGTCAATGTTCTTTCATATGTGTGCAATATGCCAATCTAAAATTTGATTAGCTAGAGTATTTGTAATTTGGTTTAATCTCTTAGGAACATGAAAATATGTAGTATAATCAAAGTTTCGTTCTAAGAGACGTACCCTAAGGAATCGTCAGTGTAAAGTTGGATCATGAACCCGGTATACTCTGTTTAGCTACGACACAACCAGTTGAGCATCAAGATAGACCTGGAGATGAGAGATATGAAATGACAAGGCGTCACGAAGCAACTCAATAAATACACTATACTCGGTGACATTATTTGTGGTGTCACCTAAGCATATACCTCCGGAAGATAACAACTGGCCCTAAGGTGTAAAGATTACCCAAGTTGCGGAGGCAAGACTCCGTGTGTGTTGACTAGCACCGTCTGCATACCCAACGAGCACCTCGGAATCACTTGACATCTACCATATTGACGAAAGATAACATCAATGACATGTCCATAACACTTAAAAGAAACTTAAAAAGTAATAGTAGAAAGACTATACATATGTTACAGAAAGCTACCCACAGTGACCTGTCTATGAGTAATATTTCTTGAGGTAGAGCCCATTTCTAGGCTCCACCAAAGCATTCCCTTCAAAATCAACCAAATGATACGCACCCTTTTTTAATACCTCTTTTACGATGAAGGGTCCAAACCACATGGGTTTAAACTTTCCTTCCCCAAGGGGGTCCTTGTCTTGGTCATAGACCAGGACAAGGTTGCCCTCAGAGAAAATCTGAGGATGAATTGACCTATCATATTGACACTTGACCTTATGTTTTTGAGCCTTGTTGGCCAAGGCCGCATCGTGATGCTGCTCATCGAGTTGCTCAAGGTGTACTAACCATTCTTCAAGCGGAGAAGTGTCTGGAAATAACTGTACTGCCAATTTTAGGGATGGGATTTGACATTCGATGGGAAATACTGCCTCCAGCCCATAAACGAGTTGAAAAGGTAAGAAATTGATTGCAGTCTTAATAGATCTTCGGTAAGCCTATAATGCCGAGTATAACATCAAATGCCAATTTGACTTGGCTGAGTTGATAGTTCATTGTAGAATAGTCTTAAGAGTTTTGTTTACAGCTTCCACCTGCCCATTGTCTTGGGGGTAGTAAGGTGATGAATGCTCCTACCGTAACCCAAGCTTTGATGTTAATTCGTTCATCATTTAGTTCTAAAAGTGACTATCATGATCAGTGACAATCTCTCTCGGGACGCCGAACCTTGCTATGATTTGGTTGAATAAGAAGAGAGTTGTAGTCTCTCCATCATCTTTAAACATTGGCATAGCTTCGACCCACTTAGTGAAGTAGTCGATAGCTACGATGATATAGCGGTGCCCCCTTGTTGACGGGGGGTTTCCTGTAGTGTAATCAATCCCCCACTTAGTGAAGGGACCAACTATGATGACAGGAAACATAGGACCGGGATGTGCCCTCATATTTCGAGAGAATATTTGGCACGGATGGCACTTCTTGACCGATTCGATACAATCTTTGATAAGTGTCGGCCAGAAGTAACCTACTCATAGAATCTTTTGGGCTGTTGCCAACCTAGATAAATTACCACCACAATCTCCGGTATGGCAATCGTTGAGCACGATGATGGCCTCCTCATGAGTGAGACATCAATGCAAGATGCAGTCTACACCTCTCCAATACAATGTATCATCAAGTATGAGATAATTCTTAGCCTGGTGGTGTATCCGCTGACACTCGTCACGAGAATTATAGGTGGGGCATTTCAAAGTCTGGAGATAGATAAGTATATCTCCGTACTAGGGATCTAAAGATGCAATCAAAAACATATCTCGCCGGATAGGCGATTCCTCAGGCACAACGTCACCTGACTCAACCGAAAGTTATGAAATAATCTCTGCGAAGACCAATGACTTCTTGGAATTTACTGAAATGAAGTCTAAGTCAAATTTTTGGAGGATGACTATCCATTTACTGATTTTTCTGCCTATAACTCATCGTGTCAACATGTATTGGAATGGATTCACGACAGCAATGGCGGTGGTCTTGCGAAACAAAACATAGTGATGGAACCGTTGAATAGCATGAACTGCTTCCAACGCAAGTTTTTTGATATGAGAATAATTGAGTTCTGGTCCTACGAGGCCTCGACTCAGGTAATAGATCACGTATTCTGATAACGAATCATCTTCCTGAACTAAAACCATGCCAATGGTTGACTCTGCGACAACTAGATATAATAAGAAATCTTTGTTATAGTTAGGTGGCCATAGCAGAGGTGCGGTTGTGAGGGCGTGTTTTAATGCGTCGAAAGAGCATTGAGCGGCTTCATCCCAGAAAAAGGGAACGTCTTTCTTTAGTAAACACATAAAGCCCTTGGTGATTTCGGCATAGTTGGCGATGAAGCGTCGTAGGAAGTTCTCCTTGACTTGTAGACTCTGAAGTTGTAGGATTGTGCATGGGGGGGGCAACTGGATTATTGCCTCCACCTTAAGAGGATCGACCATGATCCATGTTCTTGACACGATGAAACCTAACAAACGTCCTGATTTTACGCAGAAGCTGCACTTGTTTGGATTCAAGTGAATCCTAAAGTAGTGATAGCGTTCGAAGATTAGTCTAAGGTGTGTGGGATGATCCGTTCTCTTACGAGAGCATGATGCTAAATCATCTAGATAGGCCTCGACTATATGCTTGAGGTCATGAAAAACAAAAGACATGTCCCGCTAGAATGTGGCTCCAACATTTTTAAGGCCAAAAGGAATCTTACGTTACGCGAATGTACCCCACAGACAAATGAATGCCATCTTGTGTTGGTCTTCAGGTTTGATTTGGATTTGATTATATCTCAAAAAATCATCCATGAACAAAAGGGCTTCATAACCAGCACATTCATCAATGATCTAGTCAATGAATGGTGTTGGAAAATTATCTTTGGGACATGCCTTGTTCAAATCATGGAAAATGGTACATACACGAATCGTGCCTTATTTTTTATTGACCGGCATAGGATTTGACACCCATTGAGTCAAATGGATAGGATAAATAAAACCTGCCTTTAGCAATTTCTCAACCTCAATCTTGATGGCTACTGCTTTCTTGGGATTAACTGGATTAATTTTTTGTTGAACAAGCTTGGCATTAGGATACGTTGTGATTTCATGTTCAACTATTTTTAGATCGATACCTAGCATTTCCTCATAAGACCAGGCAAAAACATCGCGGAATTATTTGAAAATATCTGTGTAAACTTGAATCTCTTTGGGGGAGCAATCCACTCCGATGAATACATTCTCCATGACGCCAGGGTTTTGGGAGATGTTGATGGGTATAGTTTTAGTGATAGTCACCATATTGCCCTCAGCATAAATTTCCTGCGTAGCTAAGAGATTAATAGGACATGGTTGATCTCCCGTCATGGTAACGGTGAATTCTCCTGCTTCGATTCAGCTTAACTCTGGGAGAAAATATGATCTGTGATGAAGATCTTCCCAAGGTTTGTCCGGACTAGTCATTGCTTTGATTACTGCTTTGTCAGAAGGCAAGACTAAGTCTAACGAATCGACGTTAGCAAGAGAACCTTGAGCCCAAATAGGCTCTAGAAGTGGATCTAACTCTTGTGTAGGAGTCAGATCAGGGTTAGTTGAAGCTTGCTGGACTAAAGAGTACGCTACCTCAACAGCCGACAAGGGCATGGACATGCCTAAGTGCCCTGTCTCATCCATCGTGGTTGATGGGGAAGGAAGAATCCAAGGATCCTCAAAGTAAGTCGTGCGAAACGACAAAACTTGAAAAATCTCAACCTTATGGTGATTAGATATAAACTTGATATCATCGTGAGGAGGTGGGTAATCAAAGGTATCCATCAAGGACGGGCACAAACCAACTCCTACGTTAATGACACCTGGTTGAGGATTATCAATTATCAGGACTGTGGATTCCCTCAAAGCTGGCTCAGGTTTGGAGAAAGATAATTGATCAATGGTCACTATCCGACCCTCGTGTGGAAACAACAAGACTCGGAAAACTGTAGCAACCACAACTTGCATAACATAAGTCCAACTCCGTCCTAACAAGAGGTTATAGTTGAGGGGAGCATCGACTACCTCTACTTCGACACACACAGTTTTCCCTCCTAACTACATAGGGAAAGAAGGAATGATGCCATGTGGTTGGAAAGAATGACCATCGAAAGCAGTGAGGAGAGTAGGTGATGGAGACAAAGTGGGCTGGCCAATGGCCTTTCAACATGCTAATGACATAACGCATGTCGAGGCACCCTCATCGACCACCATGCTGAATATATTCCGTGTAAAAGTTTTCATGGGATGAGCCACTACTCTCTGAAACGCTATGTGGTAAGGCAGATGATTTTAAGTTGGTTGTATCTAACATGATGGTGCCCAGATTACAAGTCTCGGTATAGCCCAAAGCGGTTAACAAGGCTTTTCTCTGAGCATGGCAGCTTTGGAGGACCTCCAAAGAAGACATCGCACAAGGGGTTTGCGATAAATCTTCCACCACAGAGTAATTCTCGGTGGCCCTTGCGTTTGGGTTGTGAGAAGCTTTTTTAAATGCACCCTTTGGAATGCGTGTCATTATTTCTCCCAATGTCTTCTCAATATATAGAGGAAGATATGGGAGATCAACTTCGTTACCCTTCTCAGAAGCACTTGGTTTACTATAGTCGTGCGCTCTAGTTGATATGAAAGAATCACCCCTAACCATATATACGTTCACGGATGAGGGATTGTTTGGAGGCGGGTAGGTTTCTTGGCTACCCCCTTCTGTGCTTGTAGAGGCTTGAGTGAGATTTTTCCCATGTTGAAAGGGATTAGTCAACATTGCTTATTGTTGCTGTGTGACGAACTTTTGGGCCTCTGTAAGTCAAGGACAAAGATGGGTCGGGTGGTCTTCCACACAAAGTTGCATGGATACCTTGCCTTCCATTTTTCCGTGTTGTCCCCGCCAGCATTATCAGTGGGTTTTTTATCCCCCTTACCCTTCTTTCATTGTTTTCTCTTCCCTTCAGGCTGTTGGGTGGCCTTTGGGTTAGTTGACTACACAGAGTGTACTTCCGACGTTTGGGTAGGGAGAGAAGCCAAAGCAGTAGTTTGGTTGGCCGTTGTGTGTTGTATGGATAACTGTTGCAACTATTTTGTCAATTGCTCAGTGGGCTTGGTTTGTGCTGAACCAACAATACCATCGGCATGTGGTCCATCTCTCTATTTAGTTTTATCTAGTATCGAATGTGCACATCTGGCAAGATGTTGTATAATAAACCGGAATGAGAATAGATGAGCTCAAACTATTGAGCCCTCATGATGGAATCATCTTCAGAGAAAACTCTGGAGGTTGCGACGCCTTTGGATAACTGTGGGACCAAAGACTTAAGGAACCAATCAAGTAGGAATGCTGGTGGGACTAGTACCTTGATTAGACTCTTTCGACGTCTCCATTCTTGAATATGATTAGAGATATGGTCCACTATTGTCTGTTTGAAATTGGCGAGTAGCTCTGTGCCAGCGTCGTATCTCATAGGTAACTAGAAATGGTTAAGGAAGGCCATCGCCAATTCACCAAAATAAGAGTATCTTGAGCGATCAAGCTTGATGTACCATTTTGTGGCATTCCCAATAAGAGTACGTTGAAACAATCACAACTATACGGAGTCATGTTTCAATGAGTTAGATGAGCACCAAAGATGAAAGGTAGTCACATGATCACTTGGTTATTCATTAGGTTTGGCCTCGAACTTTGGAATGTACGAAGGCAACTTCGTTGGCATAGGAGGCCAACGTGGATCATGAGAAATAGGATCATTTAACAACCTTGTCAAATATAGCAAGTGTAAAGTCGCCAGGAATGGTAGTTTGGGTTGTTGTTGATAACCTGGGAAAAAGGGTCCTGGAGTTTGACTGGCACCAGGTTGCCAGGAAAAGTTTGGCTGTTGGCCCGGATTCTGGTAGAAACCATGGCCCTGACTAGCATAAGTATTTTTCATCTGTGGATACATCATTGGATGATTTCCCATAAAGCACATAGAGTGTTGGGCATGCATTGTATTCGAAGGACTTTGGGAAGGATTACCCCATGTTGGTCCTGCTGGGAGAGGCATAGTAGTCTGTCCAGGGTTCCATTGACTGTGGAAAGAATTACCCCAGAATGACATTCTGGAGGAGGGAATGGATCCTTGTCCTGAATTCCAAGGTCCTGCTATGTGTGCCCCCTGCGCAGGAATAGTACCCTGCGCAAGAGTAGATTGTCAAAAAATGGGGTTGCCCCTAGATGAGAAAGCGACTGATGAGAAAGTGTTGTTACCAAACATCCCATTCCAAGAAAATGGTGTCAAACCTACCGGAATACTATGAGAAGGTGTTCCTTGAATCCCTGCTCCAAATAAACTAGTGTGTGCAAGATGCCCGACGGACTGCTGATGCGGACCACCAAGTGAAGGGGACGAAGGAGGTATATGACCTCCTGCGTAAGGAAAAGCATTAAAGGGGACATGAGTGCCCGCAAGGTGACCTTGCAGAGGACCATTAGAGCTCCCTTCCCCCAAACCCAAAGTTTGTAAAGTGGAGTAGGTTAGTACAGGACTTGTACCCAAACTAGGCATACCGTATGAAAATGAAGGGCCTGTCACACTAGGTGTGAAGGGGATTGTGGCTGCCTCCATAGACGGGTTCGGTCCACTGTGCGATGTAGTTGTGGCTGAGACCATGGTGGCTCAGACCGATGATGGTAAGTTAGGAGATGACTCTCCTGTGGTAGCAACTGTGGTGGGAATTGAAGAATTCCTAGAAGAAGTAACAACATTTCATTCCATTGCTGTGTGAGGAACTGTCTGGCGTTTCTGAAATTGGATTGGTACAATAAACGGTGCCAAGATATCAGTGGTTGGGGTTTCAACCATGCCAAGAGCGGCTACTTCAAGGTTCAAAATGATTGATTCCTCCAGGAGTTGTTTGGGCACAAAGGTTTGCAACCCAGTCGCTTCAAAAGACCCTTGTTGGTCTAGCTTCCGCCTTAATGGTGGCGGGGGTGGCTCCAGTGTAACCGACAGCAGGCCAAGAAGCCTTCGTGACCAGCGGAGCTTAGGATCCTCCACTATGTGAGAAGATCCAAGACATGCTAAGGTATTCTAAACATTCAAAAGTAACACACACTAAAAAGAGAAGCCCCTAAGAGATAAGACAAGAAATCACGAAACTATTTGGAAGAACAATTACAACAACCAACACTAGAGCAACTTACTAGTGCAAGTGCAACTCGAACACGGAAGCATCCTCCGAGTATACTCTGCAAAGCATGGCCTGATGTTTTTCCTAGGTACCGTGGTATACCCCCGCAGTCACCTGTGTATGTCCCTAAAAAGATTGGCAACTAGGTTGCTAGCACGCGAACAGTCACCAGGAGGGTATAGTCGAAAGTCGGGTAGACCACAATGAGCAGGGTATCGAGCCCCAAACCTATCAAGGGTATCGAGAGAAAATGGTCTGGAAGACAACTGAGGACCTCGAACGGATTCAAGACCCATGAAGCCCTGTGGCAAATGCAAACGACGGAATCCCAAAACAAGCCCTCTATATGTGTTCTCCACTACAATTGGTCCGGCTTTGGAGGGGTTATCTCCACTACCTTTCCACACAAGACCTCGTGTTTATCCCCTGTGTTAGAGGGGGGTCCCGGATAACTTCCACAAAACTGGACATAGAAACTCCCTATCTCAGAATCTAATGTTTGGTTTTGAATGGCCTTGAAGAGTTTCCTCTCCAACCTAATCCAAGGCCCTAGTCCTGAACTAGTTTGTGAACCCTACAAACATAAAAGTCTAGTAGATTTTAAAATTAGCGTTGCTTTTATGGATTTGTCTTACATCAAGGGATATGAGGGTGAAACTGATGATGTGTAAAGATGAAAGAAAAAATGAATGAAAAAAGATGGAAACAAAAGACTTTTACTAAATGAAAAATTTCAACAACTTTTTACAAAGAAAGTTTTTTTTTTCTAAGATTTTATACAGCCAACTCAAAGGAATTTCGCTTGACTATGAGCTACTTATGATCTAAGTGAACTGCAAAAAACTTACAAAATAAAAGACTTTTCCCTGGCTAATGATGCGGAAACACAATCTTTAACCAAAGAAGAAAATGAAAAGAGATTTTTTATTTTTATTTAAATGCTAGGAAAGAAAGAAAAGGAAAATACCGACAAGCAAAAAACCAAGAAAGAAAATTTTGGCTTAAAGCATAGATCGCAAAGAATCAGAGTAAAGAATCACACAAAGGCAATTGAACAAACAATGACTCTCACGCTTGTCTAAAAACCATAAAACTTTTTTTTTTTTAATTTTTCTGTCAACTATTAACTGAGAAAAAGCAGGCTAAGGGTAAGATGAATCCTAAGTTACTAACTGTTCAAACCTAGATTCAAACACCTGAGAGGAATACTTCTTATCAAAGGAGGGGATGACTACCCCACCCTGAGAAAAAAGTAGCCTATACAGGCATGCAACTGTCACTAAAATAGCACGCGTACAAACACGTGTTGAACAGAGACAAAAAGCATGTGCATGTGGGCTGACCTCGTACAGGCCATGTGTATATCTAAATTCTAAGGAAAAATATGAAAATAGGCAGTCCAGACTAGGAAGAGGCCTTTGGTATTGATAACCAGGATCCCTTGAAGGCTTGGATGCTCTTTCTAACAGAAAAGACAAATAATGCAAGGAATAATAAAGCAAAAAAAAAATCAATCTGAGATAGGACTGTAAGCCAGCAAGACTCAGACACAATTCCAGAAAACCCCCTGAGAATGTGTAATTCTGACAGGGAAGAGGAGGACTGCCTCTAAAGTTCTCTGACCTCCTACACGCTACTGCTACCTCAAAATCTAGCGTTCACACGTGAGCTGTCAGAGGATAGGGCACGGGTACACGCATTCAGGCCTTCTGCAGGCCGTGTGTACGTCTGCGTGTCCCGAAAAATACAGTCAAGCAAAAGTCAAGGAAAGCTGGTATGGAAAACCAGACTCCCTGCTAGCTCAGACCTTACAGAAAAATAAAAGATAGGCAAAGAAAAAACACAAAACCTAGTCTTTAAACTACCCAAAAACTTAAATAAATACAGGAACCCTAAATAATATTATCCCCAGTACGGTCGCCAATTCTGTTGTTGGGAAAAACACCCTACGTACTAGAAAACTAGGGTCAGACTTGCATGCAGATTTGACCGAATAGAAACTACTTTTTTACCTACATCAAAAGATTTAAACCCCCTTTTCTCAGTAAATACATGGAAAAGGACCACCTACCTTATTACCAACGTTCGATGTAAATCCTCCGTTGTGCTTTGATTACTTGCTTGAGGTGCTCCTTCCACAAATGACCTGCACTCAAGAAAAACAACAACTATGCATGCATACTACTTCTATACTCAAGGGTTAGAAATCAAGAATAAATTAATCAAACCATAGACAATTCATGAATTGGGATGGGAAAAGCATTCTTTTTATTACTGAAAGTGAATTAACTTACAAAATATGAGACCGGCCACCGCTCCTTGAGCCTGATCCTGGGCTCCTCTTCTTCTGTCCGTCAACTGCTTTGCGTTAAATCTCCTTTGGCATGAGGAAAGGCTAAAGGGTTGGGACAATGGATTACGTAAATGGGCAGAGTTTCTTCACTATATTTTTTTCCTTCTCCAAATGGTACCCCTAACCCTTCTTTTATAGGCTAGAAGGAGCTAGGGTTTTGGACGAACCCTCGGCCATGCATGGCCGGAAGTTTTAGTTAACTGACCCATAGCTTTTTGTTCCGTTGGCAAATTTCCTTTTTTCATGCTTTGTTAGGTGCACGCGGGCTGTTGTGAGTCAGCCAGCATGTACACGCGTGCAGTAACGGGTTAGGGTGAGTGGGCCTTGACACAAGAGGATTTTCAAAGAATTGTTCAGCAGATTTTTGGCAAAGAAGAGATATGAGTTGGCCTGATGCCAGGTAAGAATGTGTGGGGCAATTTAGGGTTATAACACTACTAGCTTCCAACAGGGTAGTACTGTTCTTTAATGGCCGCCAGGAAGGAAGCTCAGGTGGGGTCGACCGCAAATATTGTAGATTCATCTATGGCCTTTAGCTTAGAGTACATATCCCACCAGTCCTTAACATGGGGGGCGACCTTGAGGAGTGTAAAAGTAATATTTTCCCTATAGGAAAAATTGTTGACTGAAAAATACCCTTCGAGCGGATTCAACCATTTATCTACAACATCTGCATCTATCAGTCCTTCGAATAATGGAATAGCAAAATTTACTTGTACCTGGAATGAAGTTGTGTGGTTTCTTGATGAATATGTGTCTCTTATGGAAAACCACCAAAGGATCTATGCAAAGTTTTCCATCATCATGTTCCTTTTTCACGCAAGGGATTCCTCAAGAAACATTTTAAAAGGATCTCCTGCTCCATCATCTTTCTTCTCATACCCCATGAGTTGTGGTCGGGTTCAACACGAATGATCTCGAAAACACTCGTCTGGTTCAAGTCCCAACTTCTTGTACCTAGATCTTGTCGAGGACATGCACAAAGAAAAACAAATGAAGAGTAGATCGCTCTGATACCAATGCTAAAATGAATAACACATTGATTACCATAACACAAAGATATGGAGAACAACAACAAAAATCCAAGGAACACTAAATTATATTGAATAAATAAAATATGATGAAACTGTAAAACTGCAGAACTAAAACAACTTGATCAAATGGTGGTAGCTATCTTTGAGAAGAGATGTTACTTCTACACACATTCGTCTGAGCAGAATGATCAAAATGAGGCTCTATAGGAATTTTTAACATTACTCATGAATGCCAAAACCCTAGATTCCAAAAGCCTAAACCTAAGATATGAAACACCAAAATTTATGTGAGCCCCGATGGGTAAGTTGGTACCTCAACTTCCCATGGTCGTAAATTTTTCATAGGACCTTTGTTTTAGGTGCGTGATAGCCCTTTGGAAATGTATTTTCGATAAATACACATTATTCCATAAAAATCTAACTCTATCTACAATTTGACTGGGGCAAGAAAAAAAAACATTGTTTGGTGCCCCAAAACGGCCCTAGAATTACATAAATATTAACTAACATGAAAAATTCCAAAATACACCAGTTGGATTAGGAGGGTGGCCACCAATCTCCACCTAGAAGCTATGTAGGGATTCATATATCCTCGAAAGTGTAGAACCCACAATTACAAATAATTACAGAAGACCGTGCTGAACTAAAAACTGTAAAGAGGAGCCAGTTGGAATAGGTTGGTGGCCACCAATATCCACCTAGATCAATGAGTGAGTGTACAAATGAGGCATTGGAATCCCTTATAAATAGTGGTCTGGCTAGCCTAAAATTAGGTCTAGGCCAACCTGTCACTTTACCCTCTTAATTTACATTTAAATTATCAAGGCACAATAGGGACGACTTTTACAAAGTCGCAATAGGGCCTAATTAACAAATATAATATAACAATATTATTCAACACACCTTCTTAGGTAGAATATTCTTCGAGGTTATAATATTTCAAATAAATTTTCCATCTTTAATTCTTCTTGTTTGAGATCAAGATCTTTCTTTGCAGTGTCATGGGGCAACTGGTGCAAGACTTCATCATATAAGAGGATTGCTTTAAATTAATCGTCCTCAAAATCAACAACGTGGATATTTGGATGAGTGAGGCTGACAGACTTGACATGAATGATAGCCAGTTCATGAGGATCGTGGCCTTTATGCTCACCCAAGCATAGGATTAATTCATGTAAGGTCTCATCTTCCTTCCTTGCATGTTGAGCGTTGGAAATAGAATATTTTCCAATGTGGAGAGGGAAGATTGGTGACAGTATTTTACCGCTAGTTTGCAAAAGTGTGGTGATGCCAGACCCCATAATTTGGTATGTTATTTCCATCATTAATAATCGGTCTGGGATTAAATATGGTAATATATGTGGGGCTTTGGTGGTCCCATAAATCCTGATAAATCAATAGCACTCATAAAAGAACCAATCATCCATCCCTTTCATCCCATTTCTAGCCTCAAAGGAGATGATGTGTCTAGGGAATCCGAAAAGGAAGAAATGCAGAGGGGAAAGAAATAAATTGAAAATATCATAAAAATGTTGTCTAAAATTTATTCTCCATAATTGGGAGCAATAAACATGAATGGGGGGCTGACTTCGATCCTAATTCCATCCCAATTCAGGGAACTATACCAAAGAACAAATGGTGTCGATCATATAAGAAGACATATAAAAGCATGGTTTCTTCATATGTGGGATATTCTTTGCATGTATGCATATGTTAAAGGATAAGATATCTAACCAATTGAATATTTGTCTCATTCTGATGATGGTGTGTGCCAAAGGTAACCATCCAATTTGGAAGTGTGTACTCTTTTCTTCCCCATATAAATGATAGAGCATGGTCACCAACAACTTGTAAGGATTTTTAAGCCTGTGGGTGGGGACCAATTTTTGAATTTGTTTAAGAGTTTCATATTCATCCACCCACTAGTTGTTCATCTATTTTTTCCATTTCTTTGCTTGACTGGGTGAACCCTTTTGAGAATGGCTCGTTCAATGAGCAAGTGGGAGCAATAATGTGATATTTGAAGCTAATGTCCTCTGGTTTGAGAGAAGCTATTTGCTTCCCTTTCTTTCTCATGATGTTCGTCGTGGAAGCGTCTAATTTCTTGAGACACCACTATGCTACCTTGTTGCATGGGAATAAATGTGTCTTGGCGGCTACCAAGTGGATACTGCTTTTCATGATATTCTAGTACACCTCTAAAACTTTGTCATCTTCATGAAAATATGTGAATTCGAATATCCTATAGATATATTCAAAGTAGAGGAAATGGTCCTCTATTGTGTGATGGATAGTGTCAATCATCAGAGTTTTGACTGGTCGAGATGATGATTCAAGTATTGTGACACCCTGGAAGTACACTAAAATTTTAGATCTTTTGGGTTTCTAGCTTGCCATGAAGAATAATCAAATTATTTTGTAATAACATGTTAAAAAGATTATCCGCTTATCTTAAGTATAACACATCAGCTATAATAATGAAATACTAGTTAATCGATAGAAAAAGAAGGTTACCCATAAACAAGTCATTTCAGTAACAGAGTAGGACATCTCATTAATCGAAGGAGTCGAGATGAAACACAAAAATCACAGACTATGTTTTGAAAACTTACGGTGCAAGCTGTGTCCTGAAAGGGTATTTTTATAACTCGCAATGCACATCCACCTAGCATGAGTATGCCATAACTCAGGTGTGTACATGTATCTTTCTAAATCTGGTCTTAAATTTTTGAGTTAATGCGTGTCATCTCTATAATTAAATCTTATT
>JZKD02S1748851.1:258642-310242 GCA_000966675.3 Picea glauca | reverse complement strand
GCAAATATGAGTGGTTATTCCAAGAATCCAAACCCCAAGTGTTGGTAGGGAAAATAAATTTCCCTTTGATTGGATTTGAACAACCAAGATAGGGCTATCTTTTCAGCGTTGATCAATAGTTTCGAGTCACATTGCTCTAGTGACATTCATCCTTTGTAGGATGCCTCACTGCAGTTCTCCATTACCACACAAACACAAGCTCTTGTTGCTATTTGATTCCATGGCCCATGGCAGACACTCATCTTCTAGATGCCTCCATAGAATTGCGAGTTTTACCTTTGTGKACTTCATCTACCCATTGACCCAATCCATAGGTCATAGGCAGAGCTAGGGATACCCCCTTAGTGTTAGCATGAACCAACCCGAAGCAAGAGAAATGAACGTCAAGGTGACAATGGGCGTTGTGTCTAGAGTTGCACCGTCGTGGGCTCTTGTTTCTATTTGACATCACGGCCCATGGCAGGCACTAGTCTTTGGATCCCTCCATAGAATTGCTAGTTCTTCCTTTGTATATTTCATTTGTCCGTTGACCCAATCCATAGGTCATAGGCAGAGATAGGGATACCCCCCTAGTGTTATCATGAACCAACTCGAAGCGAGAGGCATGAACATTGAGGTGACAATTGGTGTTGTGTCTAGAGCTAAGTCACTTGAAACGAAGACACGAAGGACATGGGAATACGAGTATCCGATATAGACACGGCGACCACTGAAATCAAGACACGGGGGACAAAATATTAAAAATCACTGAAATAGACAAAACATTGATAGTAGATATTGATTAGTGATACATCATGAACTTAAAAAAAGATACATCATACAAATCAATCAAACTCTAAACATCATACTCATAGAACATACAAAATAGACATACTGATACATGATACAAATTATACAATGATATGATACATGTAACATTAGAATTTAGAACCAATGTGAATGAACCATAAAATAGAACCATAAATACTAAATAGCAGTTTGCAGATTTCTCATTAACTTTAGTATTTAAGTCATCAAAATAAAAATGTATTACATAGATGCTGAGGGAATTCCACTCCAAAATACAAGAGAGTAGAATCTAGATACAAAACAGGTAGCAATCTCATATCTCATAGATATTAGAGTCATTGTCAGTGTCAATAATCCTCCTCCATGTCATAATCAACAGCACTACCACTGTCCTTTCCTCCATCCTCATCCTCCTCTATGCCCAATCCAAGCTTTACTGCTCCATCTACTGGTGTGGAGGATGACTCATCAAGAGGCTCCTCATTGTCCTCATCAAAAGTGGTCGGCTCTAACACTAGTTCACAAGTCAAATGAACAACTAAAATCACAAAACAAAACCCTTTTTATCTCTCGTGGGATGCTTTACACAGGGCATGTGTCTGAAAATCATGACACATCCTTAGGAAGGTGTCTGACATGGTTTGGTGATGTGTCCTGCACTCATGACACAGCTTGATCACATGTCCGACACGTACCGTAGCATGTCTTCACATGGACACCGCAGATATAAACACTTGGCCCCTTTTGGACGTGTCAAGTGACTTAGGTCTAGAGTTGCACTGAGTCTCCAATGACTACTATAGTGCACGTTTGGATGCAAACAAAATTGGATCACTTGCCAAAGACAAGGCTAAGTCCTTCAAATTAGTAGATCTGCTACAACAACTTTGAAGAGTTATATCTATTGAAGATCTTTTGTCTCATTTGGTGACTCCAATGAGGATTGAGTTGTTTTTATTTTCTATTGTCGAAGCTTCTCACTGGTGACATCAAAGAGAATAAGTACCTTTCAACACTCTTTTGGTGACTTCATAATAAAGGTATGATTTAATTTCTATATTGTTACTATTGGTAGTTGAAATGTTGAAAAATGAGTTTTGAAAAGTTATTGGCTAGGAGTTACGCCCCTTTAAATTTCATTACTATTCACAGATATCCAAATCTGCTTCCTGCTACCTCAAAATGGCTAGATTTTCTCCCAAGATTTGATGGAAATGGTGATTATGCAAAAAAACACCTTGAGGATTTATATACCTTTGCAGAACATTTTGAACTTCAACATGAGGATATGATGATGAAGATTTTTTTCAAGGACCTCGTGTGGGGATGTCAGAGAATCCCAATACCATTGTGTCTTGAGGAAGGAGGCATTGATTCAATGCCGACATTTGAAACAACATTCATGAATTCTTGAGGAAAACCTGGAGAATATGAAGTTTCTTGGCAGAAAAGGAACAACACAGCCATAAATCAGAATGGATGGATGATGATAAGTGATGCTAAAGTCCCCAACATTAGAGTTCATAGTGTGCAGGCAGAAGATGTTATGATTATGACTTGTTCTCGGGTACTAGCTGGACAGAATGTTGAAGGTGAATCAAAGCTTGAAGAACAAGATGAAGCGTAAATTCGAGAAGAAGATATTTGTCTATTCATCAACAACGAACAACAATCTGTCAATGATGAAGATTTGTCAAAATATGTATTAGAATTGTTGAGTGAATGTGTGCCCCCTGTTCTGCATCATTTGGCTGAATTCAAAGACCATCCTTATGAAGAAATTGTTGTCATAAATGATGATGACGCTTTGAACTTAAATGAAATGGATATGCAATCTCCCACTTGGATTGAGAGTGAAAGGAGAGATAGCATGGATGTTGAAGTGACTGAAGCTAAAGTGTGCACTAAAGGTTGCAAATAAGTTCTGTCTTTTCGTTGTGGTAAATTTAATTTTGAAGAAAATGTTAATGAAGAAGGAAAGAAATTTCCATGTATGTTGTCACTAGCTGACACCTATATGACTTACTCCTCCTTTGGGCTTGGAATGACTATTAGGTCTTGATATTGATATTGTATTTTTTTTTAAATACCTACACAAAGGTGGCGATTGTGACGTCTTTCACTCTCTTCTCGTCGCTATTGCCACATCCAAGATGTCTCTCTTTCCACCTCCAATATTGTCACTCCCATAGTAACCACGTCAGAGCTAGTAACTCCTGGCCGTCGTTGTTGCCACCTGATGGACGTTGTTCTTGCCACGTCCAAGAGTGTCTCTCCCATAGCAACCACGTCGGAGCTAATACCTCGTCCCGTCAGTCTTGCCACCTTTAGAACGTCTCTCTTGCCACCTCTGAAACGTCTCTCTTGCCACCTTAAGAACGTCTCTTTTGCCAACTTTGAAATGTCTCTCTTGCCATGTCTGAAATGTCTCACTTGCCATGTTTACAATGTCTCACTTGCCACATTTGAAACGTCAATCTTGCCACGTTTTCAATGTCTCACTTGCCACATTTGACACATCGGTCTTGCCACGTTTGAAACGTCGGTCTTGCCACATTTGCAACATCTCACTTGCCACGTTTGAAACGTCGGTCTTGCCATGTTTGAAATGTCGGTCTTACGACGTCAATATGGGGCTGGACAATCCAATTTATGATGACACGTGGTGTCATATAACATCGCAATATAGACGAAAACGTGGTCATCGGAAAAATGACATCCTATGAAACAACGTTTGAGGGTGTTCTAGGTTTGTCGGTATTCCGACAATAGAAAGTGGCAATTGCGTCAAACGCGCCATCGAAATTTGACCCAAATGCAGTAGTGTATAATGATTCATATTTTCATCAATCCACCACTACATCATATACATCAACTATGCATTATGTCAACTCATTGATTCATCTTCATCAATTGGTTTCCACTTGACATCTATCATTCTTATCAAGGACAATTCATCATATACAATGAAAACTCATTGATCAATATTTATCGATTCATTTCCACTTGACATCTATAATGCTCATCAAGGATAATTCATTATCAACATCCCATGAAGCCTATCAATCAATCCATCACTTGACATCAATCAATGACATCAATAAATCAAAGCATTGGCATCAATGACAACATGATCCAACAAAATGGGAAGTCAAAAGTCCAATATTGGGATGCCACTTGGGGAGGTGTTCACTCGACAGGTCATAATGAGCCTCGGGGCTTCGTGAAAGGAAAACAACGTGAGATTCGGAGTCATCGGAGTGCGAATATCATAGTTTAAGTTAACCTGTGAAAACGGGACTCCGATGAACATGATCTCGAAACAAATTTGAATTAATCTTGGGTTTTCTTAGCAAAGTAAGGATGTAGATCTTGTAGGGTAAAATAAATCCATATATACAAAAGAGTAATGTGTTTATCGTGGTAAAATATATTATGTAAATATATTACTAATTATGCTTCACCGTGATTATTGTGATTATTGCAACAAAAATGTAGAACATATTATACTAAGTTATATTACTAAATTTTTGAAAGAGAGTTAAATTTTTGTCTTTCATCCACATGGATTGTTCGATGGACTTCATTTTCACTTGAACTTCTGGTGTATACATTTTATATTAAATTCAACCACATGGATTATTCGATCGAATTCATGTTCTCCCAAATTTGTGGTGTATACAATATATATTCAATACATTTTCGCTAGAATTTTTGGTGTATATAGATTCACATGAACATATTTATTTTTGCAAATATACCTCTGCCTAAAATCCGAATCCTATGTGTAATTTTTTATTTTCTGGCTTGTTAAATTGATTAATACGTTCATTTGAAACTTTTTCTTATGGTTGTTTTATTTCAATGTTTTGTTATTTTTTCCCCATATTGAGACACATTAGCATGTGTTTTGGGTTGTTTTCAGAAGTTCAAGGCAATTGTAGAGAAGTAAAGTGGTTATTACATCAAGGTCCTAAGAACTAGCAGATGTGGTTAATATGTTTCAAGAGATTTTTTAGAACTTTTGTAAAGTTCATGACATTCACAAGAAATTTACCGTGCGATATACACCACATCAGAATGGTGTCATAGAAAGGAAGAATTGCACCATCATGGAGATGGAGTGCAGTATGTTAACAACCAAACATATATCAAAAGAGTATTGGGCTGAAGAAATAGCAATTGTAGTATACATTCTGAACAGATGTTCGACAAAAAGTGTGAAAACAAAAGTTCCTTAGGAAGCCTAGACATGTATGAAGCATAGTGTTGCGCACTTAAATTTTTTTGGTTGCATCACATATGCATATTCACTTGTTCCATTTGAGACAAATATGTACATAAAAGACAATCAACAAGGTAATATGTTGATTTTTTGTTTATATGTAAATGATTTTATTTTTACAGGTGATTTTGGCATAGAAGAATTTAAGTCGATCATGAAGGATAAGTTTGAAATGAATGATCCGCGACTTATGAAATATTTCCTAGGCATTGCAGCTCATGAGCCCAAATATGGTATATTTATTTCACAATCTAAATATGCACATGAAATTCTAAAAATATTCAACATGATAAATTCCAAAGTAGCTCCAACACTTGTCATAATAGGATTGACATTAAGCAAGAAAGATGAAGGATCTAAAGTGGATCCCACTATGTTTAAAAGGTTAGTAGGTAGTCTTATGTATATGAAAACAAAAAGGCCTGATATTATGTATGGAGTGAGCCTAATTTCAATTTTCATGGAAACTCCAAAAGAATCCCATTGGAAAGCAGGTAAAATAATTCTAAGATATGTGAATGGAACAAAAGACTTTGGCATTATGTATTTTGCTTCAAAATATTTCAGACTTGTTGGATATACTGATAGTGACCGTGGAGGCAACATAAATGATAGGAAAAGTACCTCTGGGTACACATTTCATTTTGAAACAAGTATAGTTTAATGGGAATCAAGTAAGCATCCTATTGTGACTCTTTCTTCAGTTGAAGATGAATATGTCACAACTACAAGTGCATCTTGTCAAGTTTTTTGGATGAGAAAAATGTTAAAAGATGTTTTGCAAGAACAAGAGGAACCAAC
This sequence comes from Picea glauca, assembly GCA_000966675.3. Classification (NCBI taxonomy): domain Eukaryota; kingdom Viridiplantae; phylum Streptophyta; class Pinopsida; order Pinales; family Pinaceae; genus Picea; species Picea glauca. The sequence continues at coordinate 304,367 of JZKD02S1748851.1, read as the reverse complement.
TATAGTATTTTGTGATAACAATTGTTCCATCATGTTTTCCAAGAACCATGTGTTTCACAATAATACCAAACACATTGATACAACGTATCATTTTATCAGAGAATTGGTGAATAAAAAATAAATTTGTTTAGAATTTTGTAGGTCTAAAGAACAAATTTCATATATATTTACAAAATCTTTGGAAAGAGATGCATTTAAACATCTATGTAGTAGTCTAGGAGTTTATGTAGTGACAATTTTTTGACAGTTCAAGTAAATCCAATTTTGATGTAAAAGTTTTGTGTCATGTAATTCCCACCTACTTATAATTAAGGGGGAGTTTTGGAAATATTAATTACAAGTCAATGAGATTTACGTATCCGCCGACTCACTTAGTTAATAAATATGCAAGTTACAGTTCATGAGCTCTACATTTACACAAACTCTATTTTTCATTCAGAAAGAAGGGGTCTTAATAAATGAATTTGATATTTAATATTTCTCGAGCTCTATTAAGTAGATAAGGTCACTCGAAATATTTCTTGTCTTAAATGTTAATTCGGTTATCTCCTACAATAGGTTTTAGTCTTAGTCTTTTTATTTCAGAGTTAGTTAATATCTACTTGGTCTAATATGTCGTTAGGTAAAAGTGTGTTTCTTTAGTATGCATTAGTATGCATTTGTAGTTAGGAAATCTGACGATCACAATATGTTTCAACTGTGAAAATTACAAAGTAAATCACACTTCCAAAAAGGCTCTTAAAAGTATAACACTAGAAGAAGATTGGACTAAAATTAAACTAGATGTAAGTCACTTCCGTGTATTTGGTAGTATAGCATGGGCTCACATTTCCGATGATAAAAGTAAAACATTACAGCTTAAAAGTGAGAAGTGTATATTTGTTGGTTATTCTAAAGATGTCAAAGCTTATAGACTTATTCAACCACATTATAATGAAATTATTATTATAAGAGATGTTAAATTTGATGAAAATATATTGGCCTGCGAGCCTAATTCGACGATTGTGCCTTCTTCGGCCTGTGAAACATATTCAGTGTTTGTGCCTTATTTGGCTTGCGAGCCATCTTCGATGTTTGTGCCTTTTTTTTTCCTATTATGGTTTCTTCGTCAAATGATGACAGTGAGGATGAAAATCCACCTCTTCCTGCTTACCTTCCTCCATATGAGTCCTTTTAAACTGAACGAACACCATCTCCACCACTTCCTAGATGGGTCCATTCAACATGAGAAGAAACTGGTGATATTGTCGGTGATCCTTTAGATCAACATCTAACACGTTCACAATTCCAGTGGGCCTATTCTCTTTTGGCTCAAGTTTTAGAGACTCATGATCCAAAGACATTTACATAAGCTTCAGGTCATCCAGATTGGGATACAACAATGAATGAAGAGTATCGTTCTTTAATGGAAAATGATACTTCAGATCTGGTACCTCTTCCAAAAGGAATAAAACTTGTCATATGTAAATGGGTCTATGGAACTAAGTGTGCATTAGATGGAAGTGTTGAAAGACACAAGGCTTGATTAGTTTCCAAAGGATTTTCCCAAGTTGAAGGAATTGACTATAATGAAACCTTTTCATGTAGCCAAAATGAATTCCATGTGCCTTGTTCTTACCCTTGTTGCCTCACATAAATGGGAGGTCCATTAGATGGATGTTAAATCCACCTTCTCACACGAAGATTTGCAAGAAGAAATATACATGGAACAACCTCCTAGCTGTGTACATAATGACTGTAGCCTTGTTTGTTGCCTTAAGAAATCTCTTTATGGTATTAAGGAAGCTCCCCGAGCTTGGTATGCCAAAATGGAAAACTTTCTTATTGACACCAGATTATCTAGATGCCATTCTTATCCTAATGTTTATACCAAGAAAGTAGGAAGCCATTACATCATCCTTGTCCTTTATGTTGATGACCTTATCCTTACTGGTGGTGAATCAAAAAATTTAAACCATGTGAAAACTAGCCTTAAGAAGAAATTTGAAATGACAGACTTAGGATTTTTGCACTATTTCCTTAGCCTTCAAGTTTTGCAAACCAGTGAAGGAATTTTTCTTTCCCAATATAAGTATTCTTGTGACCTTCTTCATCGTTTTGACATGGATGATTGTAAACCAACCCCTTATCCATTCCAGTAAAGAGACAAGCTTAATTCCACCTATACTTCTCTCGAAGTTGATGCTACCCTATACCTTCAGTTAGTTGGTAGCCTCTTATACTTGACTCATACTCGTCCTGATATTTCCTTTGTTGTTGGTCTTGTTTCCGGTATATGAAAACACCCCATGAAAGCCATTGGAAATAAACTAAAATGGTACTTCACTATGTCCATGGTATAGTTTAGTTCGAGATACATTACAGTTTAGGGGACTCCTTTATTCGTTGGTTTCACTGATTCAGATTAGGTTTGTGACCCTGATGATCTGAAGTCTACTATAGGTTATGTTTTCAGCCTTGGTTCAAGAGCTGTCACTTGGGTCTATAAGAAACAACATGATGTTGAACTTTCTTCAGCAGAAGCAGAGTAATGAGCAGTGGCAAATTCAAGTTAGGAAGCCTTGTGGCTTCGACAAATTCTTTCAAAGTTTGGATTCTAGCATCAACATCTGACCATCCTTTGGTGCGACAATCATAGTTCCATCAAGCTCGCCAAAGACCCAGTTAACCATCAGTGAAACAAACACATCTAGATACACATGCACTTCATCAGAAAGCTCATTCATGATCAATTTATTGAAGTGTTATTTTTCCCTACAGAAGATCAAGTTGTAGACATTTTCACAAAGTTTGTTATAGAAGTGAATTTTTCTAAACTTCAATCTATTTTAGGAGTTCAGGAAGCTCTCATCAAGGGGGGATAGGTTCTAATACCTCCTTCCTTCTCCTATTGTGTCCATATTGTAAATACTTCAATCTTATCCCAAGTTGTTCTAAGGGGGGATGTTAGGATATTTAGACACTTAGGAGTTATTTAAGTTCTAGTTGGTCTAATGTTTCATTAGGTAAAAGTGTGTTTCTTTAGTATGCATTAGTATGCATTTGTAGTTAGGAAATCGACGATCATGATATGTTCCTGACATAGAGTTATCTGACGATTCATATTCTCCTCGATCTTAATGACCATTGATCTGTGGATTAACACTCGATTGGTCCATGATCTCTATTTAAGAAGCATGGAGGGTCATTTTCCGATGATCAATTGTGAGAAACTCTCTTGTAAAATATCTCCATAATATTTTTCTTTTGCATTAATAAATTGCTCCAAGTGGTCGCATTGGCTGGGGTTGTGGATGTTTCCTTATAGGGGTTTTACCACTTCAAAAAATTGGTGTTGATCTTTGTTATGGTTTTGTGAGTGGCTATTGAAGGAGTTTGTCCTCTATTGGAATACCTGTGTTTTCAAACACTTTTGGGTATTTTAATTTTATTTTTTTAAGAATTATAAATACGAAAAGGATGAAAATGTTTTTTTTGGATATGAAACTAAATTGCAATTAGTGGTAATAGTTGATTTCATATATGCAAATAAGCTTAAATGGCATTATGAAGCACATGACCTCACTAGAGGCCACAAGGAACACTGTAAAATACCTAAAGTTATTTGGCAAGAGTGAAAGTCTTCCACAATCCCCCTTATGGATCATTGATCGCTTATATTTCAGGTGGCATGGTTTTCCTTTGAATGAGAGTGATGAGTAAGTGAAAATTTGCAAATCACAATAAGTGAAAGAGGTGCTCACTAGTGATTGACCACTGAGTTATGCTAGTTTTTTCCACCTTCTAAAAAAATGCTAAACTTTGTTCTATAAGGTTGATTGTTAGGTGTTATAGATATCACACCATCACTCCTCTTGTAATCTGAAAGATGATTATATAGGGATAATGGGTATCTAGTGGATATTGTTCCAGGGGAAAACTACCTTTGGTTTGTTGGTTTTACAATAGAGTTTCCTAGATCCTTCTGAATAAGAGACCATGAAAAGAGGTGTTTAACAAGAGTGAAAACCAAGTAATAAGTTATTATAAAATATTTTATTTTTATTTAAATTTAATGATAAATCTACATGCATGATTATTAAAAGCATATATCCCTAGACCTAACTCTTTTTCATCTCAAGGAGAAATTGTATGTGCAAAGCAACATTTTTTCCAATTCAAGGATAAAATGTATGTCCACTCTCTAGTTATATATTACATTATACGAGTGTGAAATTAAAGGAGATTGAAAAGGAATAAATGGACAAACTCAATTTTATGGTGGAAATTATTCCCAATTAGAGTTGTACCCATGCTATCTATTTTTTTTATAATTTTATTTTGTTTATAATTTTATTTCCATGAAAAGTAAAACTACCAAAATCATTGAAATTTCTAAAATATGAGCAAATAAAAAGAACTTTATTTTTACCAAAAATAATTCATTGGAAAAATCAAATTTATCCAAATATAATTTGTCAAACTTGTGTCTTATGGGAAATTTATATCTCTTTTAAAGAATCTTAATTTGTATAGTTACTAAACAACATTTTTTTGCAGAAGGTTGTTGGTTAGTGTTGTGGAGGGATTCAAAAGGCCTAAGACTTTGTGGCTGACTCCATTTCTCTTTCCCTTATTTTCTTGGATTGAGTGAGGTTGTTAAAGTGAGTTTTTAGAATTTCAATGATGTGCTTGAAAATAATTAAGAGAAGTGTTCCAAGGTCACCATTTTTTTGATGACTTAGAAGATTAGAAAGGTTGGTATTGTGAAAAATATTTTGAAATTCTGATCTAATTTGGGTATACACATGGCACTCTAAGAGAAAATTATTTTCATCTTCAAACCTTTTAGTGCCTCAAAGATGACATATCCATTTTTCCCATGGTGTTTTGGCTGTTCATCATCTAGTTTTACTATGAAAAGTGTTAGAGTTTGTTCTTATTTTAGGAATGTTGATTTCCTTATTTATGTTAGGAAAAATAGAGATATACTTTTGATCTCCTAGATTATGGTTGACCACCTCCTTATGTTATCTTAATTTTCTTTTATCCTCTAATTTTTTTTATCGTACCATTTATTCTTCTTAAATTTATGCAATAATATTTTTAATATTATCAATATTCTATAGAATGTCTTCTTCTTTTATTCCCCAATGACTTGGCCAAGACCGGGCATCTTGATGCCATCCTTGTTGTAGGCACTAGTGGTTTTGGCTATAGTTAGAAGCAATTTTGGGGATTCTCTTTTTGTCCATTTTGTTTATCTTGTTTTTGTAAATTAAGTACCTAATCATAGTTATAATCTCAACGGGGGAAGTGATCACTTCTATGAGGAGGATAGAATAGAGTGTATTGCCATTATGTTTTAGATTATAATTGATAAAATTATTTTGAATATGTTCTATATTTCTTTAGGATTCTTTAGAGATATTGCAACACAAAAATTCACAACCATATAAATATTAGAGTGGCGAGAGTATAAAAGATGATTTTTCTTATCCCATATACAAAGTTTGCTAATTTACAATTGTTTTCAAGTCCATAAAATATTTCCACCCTCCATTTATCCTATTCTCGATTCATTCTAATTGAGCTTGAGATGAATATTCATTCTGAGATATTTGAATGAACACACTTCCTCCAAGGGGTAGCACCCAGAAACAGACATGATTTCTGCGTTGTATTATTCAAAAGGGGACCTGGAAGGGTACATGCAGTGGGTGGTTATAGTAGTTATAACTTAAGATGTTTTTCTTAGGCCCTTTTCAATGACACACATAACATATAGTAGTGTTTTTCCACTTATCAAGGGTAGCACCCAAAAATAGGATTGGGTTATAACTTATACGATGTATTATTCAGTGGCTAGATAGTGCTATATGCTCTTTGTATCACTGCAAAGGGCCTAAGAAAAACATCTTAAGTTACAACTATTGTTACCACCTAATGCATGTACCATTTTGGGTCCCCTTTTGAATAATACATTGTATAAATCATTCTTGTTTCAGGGTGCTACCCCTCATCAATGCCCAAACATTGTTGTACATTCTATGTGTAACTAAAAAGGGACTAAAAAAACACTTTAAGTTATGGTTATTTTAGCCACCCAATGTAGATACAAATTCATGTCCCCTTTTGAATAATAGAATGTAGAACTCATGACTATTTTGGGGTGATACCCTTTATCAGTGGAAAAATAGTGTTATACATTCTAGGTGTCACTACAAAGGGCCTAAGAAAAACATCTTAAGTTATGGATATTGTAGCCACCCAATGAAGGTACCCTTTTGGGTTCCCTTTTGAATAGTACATCGTAGAAATCACTCTTGTTTTGGGGCCCTACCCCTCTTCAGTGGCTAGATGGTGTTTTATGTTCTATGTTTCACTGCAAAAGGCCTAAGAAAGACATCCTAATTTACGACTACTGTAGCCACCCAATGCAAGTACCCTTTCAAGTCCCATTTTGACTAATACATCATGTAACTCACACTGTTTTAGGGTGATATCCCTCATCACTAGCAAGAAATTATTGTATGTACTATGTATCACTACAAAAGGCCTAAAAAAAAATCTTAAGTTACAGTTGTTGTAGCCACCCAATAAAGTTACCTTTTTAGGTCCCCTTTTGAATAATACATTGCATAATCCACGCCTTTTTTGGGGCGCTACCATTCATAAGTGGACAGAAAGTGATGTACGTTCTATGTGTCACTGCAAAGGGACTAAGAAAAATGCATTAAGTTACAATTGTTGTAGCCACCCAATGCCGGTACCCTTTTGGGACCCCTTTTAAAAAATACATCACAAAACTCATGCAGGTTTTAGGGACCTACCCCTCATCAATGGTCATACATTATTGTATGTTCTATGTGTCATTGAAAAGGGACTAAGAAAAACATCTTAAATTATGACTATTGTAGCCACCCAATGTAGGTACCCTTTCGAGTCCGCTTTTGAATAGTACATCATATAAATCACTCTTGTTTCAGGAACTACCCCTAATCAATGGATATACATTGTTGTATGTTCTTTGTGTCACTCCAAAGGCCCTAAGAAAAACATATTAAGTTATGGTTGTTGTATCCACACAATGTAGGTACACTTTTGTGACCCCTTTTGAATAATACATCACATAACTCATGCCTGTTTTGGGATTCTACCCCTCATTAGTGGCCAAACAATGTTGTATGTTATATATGTCACTACAAAGGGACTAATAAAAACATCACAAGTTAAGGTTGTCGTAGCTACCTAATGCATGTACTCTTTTGGGTCCCCTATTGAATAATACATTGTAGAAATTACACTTGTTTTGGAGCACTACCACTTATCAATGGCTAGATATTGTTTTATGTTTCGTGTGTCATTGCAAAGGGCCTAAGAAAAACATCTTAAATTATGGGTTTTGTAGCCACCCAATTTAGGTACCCTTTTCAATCCCCTTTTGAATAATACATCACAAAAATCATGCCTATTTCAGGATTCAACCCCTCACGAGTGGCCAAACAATGTTGTATGTTCTATTTGTCACTGCAAAGGGCCTAAGAAAAACATCTTAATTTATGGTTGTCGTATCCACCCAATGCAAGTACCCTTTTGGGTCCACTTTTGAATAATACATTGGAGAACTCATGGTTATTTTGGTGTGATACCCCTCATTAGTTGTCATATAGTTTTGTACATTATGTGTTGAATAATACATCACATAACTCATGCCTATTTTTGGGCACTACCCATCATCAGTGGCCAAACAATGTTGTATGTTTTTTGTGTCACTACAAAGGGCCTAAGAAAAACATTTGAAGTTACGCTTTTTGTAGACACCCAATGCAGGTGTCCTTTTGGGTCCGCTTTTGAATAATACATCACATAACTCACACTTGTTTCAGGGTGCTACCCATCATTAGTGTCTAGAAAATGTTGTATTTTCATTGTGTCACTACAAAGGGCCTAAGAAAAACATCTTAAGTTAGGTTTGTTGAAGTCACATAGTGCAGGTACCCTTTCAGGTCCCCTTTTAAATAATAGATCACAAAAATCATGTTTGTTTTGGGTTTCTACCCCACATCATTGGACATACAGTGTTGCACCTTTTTTGTGTCACTACAAAGGGCCTAATAAAAACATATTAAGTTATGAATCTTGTATATACCTAGTGCAAGTACCCTTCCGGGTCCCCTTTTAAAGAATACATTGCATAACTCACTGCTATTTTGGGGTGTTTCCCCTCATAAATGGACAAAAGGTGCTATATTTTTTTTGTGTCACTACAAAGGGCCTAAGAAAAGAATCTTAAGTTACAACTGTTGTAGCACCCCAGTGCAGGTACCCTTTTGGTTACCCTTTTGAATAATACATCATAGAACTCATGCCTATTTTTGGGTGCTACCCCTCATCAGTGGCCAAAAATTACTATATGTTACGTGTGTCACTACAAAGGGCCTAAGAAAACCATCTTAAGTTACAAATGTCATAGCCACCCAGTGTAGGTACCCTTTTGGGTCCCCTTTTGAATAATACATCACAAAAATCATGCCTCTTTTGGGTCGCTACCCCTCATCAGTGGCCACACATTGATGTATGTTCTGTGTATCACTATAAAGGACCCAAGAAAAAAATCATAAGTTATAGTTGTTGTATCCACCCAGTGCAGGTACCCTTTTGAATAATACATTGAAAATATCACATTTGTTTTGAGGTGATACCCCTCATCAATGGCAGATAGTGTTCTCTATTTTGTGTGTCACTACAAAGGGCCCAAAAAAAACATCTTAATTTACAACTGCTATAGTGACCTATTGCATGTACCTTTTTTGGGTCCCATTTTGAATAATACATCGTATAAATCACACATGTTTTAGGGTGATACCCCTCATTAGTGGACAAACAATGATGTATGTTATGTGTGTCATTGTGGATGGCTTAAGAAAAACTTCTTAAGTTATGACTATTGTGGCCACCCAATGTAGGTACCCTTTTGTGTCCCCTTTTGAAAAATACATCACATAACCCACGCCCGTTTCAGGACGCTAGCCCTAATTAGAGGCTAGACAGTGCTATAGGTTATGTGTGTCAATCCAAAATGCCTAAGAAAAACATCTTAAGTTACGAAAAATGTATCCACCCAATGAAGGTACTGTTTCAGGTCCCCTTTTGAATAATACATCGGAGAACTCATGCTTGTTTCAAGGTGCTACCACTAATTAGTGGTCAAACAATGTTGTATGTTCTAGGTGTCACTGCAAATGGATTAAGAAAAACATAAGTGGATAGAGAGTGTTTTATGTTCTTTGTGTCACTGCAAAGGGCCTAAGAAAAAAATATTAAGTTGCAACTGATATAGCCACCCAATGCAGGTACCCTTTCGAGTCCCTTTTTGGATAATACATCGCATAACTCACACATATTTCACGGTGCTACCCCTCATCAGTGGAAAAACAATGTTGTACATTTTGTGTGTCACTACAAAGGACCTAAGAAAAAAATATTAAGTTACGCTTTTTGTAGCCATCTAGTGCAGGTACCCTTTCAGGTCCCATTTTGAATAATACATCGCATAAATCATGTCTATTTTGGAGAACTACCCTTCATTAGTGGCCAGATAGTGTTGTGTGTTATGTGTGTCATTTCAAAGGGCCTAAGAAAAACATATTAAGTTACAGTTGTTGTAGCCACCTAGTGAAGGTACCCTTTCGGTTCCCCTTTTGAATAATACATAACAAAAATCATGTATGTTTTGGGGCACTACCCCTCATTAGTGGACATACAGTGTTGTACATTATATGTTTCACTACAAAGGTCCTAAGAAAAACATCTTAAGTTATGTCTATTGTAGCCACCCAATGTAGGTACCCTTTCTCTTCCTCGTTTGAATAATAGATCATAAAAATCATGCTTGTTTGAAGGTTCTACCCCTCTAGAGTGGCCAGACAACATTGTACATTATATGTGTTACTGCAAAGGGCATAAGAAAAAAAATCTTAAGTTAAAACTCTTTTAGCCACCTAGTGTATGTACCCTTTCGGGTACCATTTTGAAGAATACATCAAGTAACTCATGTCTATTTTAGGGTGCTATCCCTGATCGATGGAAAAATAGTGTTGTATGTTATGTGTGTGACTGAAAAGATCCTAATAAAAACATTTTAAGTTATGATTGTTGTAGCCACCTAATAATACATCACATAACTCATGCCTGTTTTAGGGAGCTACCCCTCACTAGTGGCTAGATATTTTTGTATGTTGTTTGTCAATACAAAGGGCCTAAGAAAAAAATCTCAAGTTACAACTATTATATCCATAGACTGCAGGTACCCTTTCAGTTTCCCTTTTAAATAATACATCACAAAACCCACACCTATTTCAAGGTTCTACCCCTCATCAATGTTGAGACATTGATGTACGTTCTGTGTGTCACTACAAAGGGTCTAAGAAAAACATCTTAAGTTACCACTATTGTAGCCACCTAGTGCATGTACCCTTTCGATTCCCCTTTTGAATAATACATTTCATAAATCACTCTTGTTCAAGGTGCTACCACTCATCATGGCTAGATAATGTTGTAATTTATGTGTGTCACTGTAAAGGGCCTAAGGAAAACATCTTAAGGTATGGTTGTTATAGCCACCAAAGGCAAGTAACCTTTCGGTTCCCCTTTTCAATAATACATCGCAAAAATCATGCCTTTTTTGGGGCTCTACCCCTCATTAGTGGCCATATAGTGTTGGACATTTGTTTTGTCACTACAAAGGGTCTAATAAAAACATTTTAAGTTACTATTTTTATAACCACCTATTGTACGTACCCTTTCAGGTCCCCTTTTGAATTATACTTCACATAAATCATACATGTTTCAAGTCACTACCCCTCATAGGTGGCCAAACAATGTTGTACATTATGTGTGTCACTACAAAGGGCCCAAGAAATACATCTTAATTTAAAATTGTTGTAGCCACCCAGTGTAGGTACTTTTTTGGGTCCCATTTTGAATAATACTCATAGAACTCACTCCTTTTTTAGGGCGCTACCCCTCATCAGTGGCCAGATAATGTTGTTCATTCTATGTGTCATTGCAAAGTGCCTAAGAATGGAATCTTAAGTTACAACTACTGTAGCCACCCAGTACAAGTACCCTTTCGGGTCCCTTTTTGAATAATATATCACAAAACTCATGACTATTTCAGGGTGCTATCTCTTATCAGTGGCCAAACAATGTTGTATGTTATGTGTGTCACTATAAAGGGCCTAATAAAAACATCTTAAGTTACAACTATTGTAGCCACCCAATGCAGGTACCCTTTCGAGTCCCATTTTGAATAATACATCGCTAGAACTCATGCTTGTTTCGGGATGCTACCCCTCATAATGGGCCAAAGAGTATTGTACATTATCTATGTCACTACAAATAGCCTAATAAAAAAATATTAATTTACATCTACTATAGCCACCCAGTGCAGGTACCCTTTCATGTCCCATTCTGAATAATACATCATAGAAGTCATGCTTGTTTTGGGGCACTACCCTTCATTAGTGGCCAGATAATGTTGGGAATTCTTTGTGTCACTGCAAAGGGCCTAAGAAAAACATTTTAACTTATCGCTACTATACCCACCCAATTCCAGTACCATTTCGAGTCCCCTTTTAAATAATACATCACAAAAATCACTCCTGTTTCTGGGTGCTAACTCTCATCAGTGATCAGACAATGTTGTATGTTTTTTTTGTCACTACAAAGGACCTTAGAAAAACATCTTAATTTATGAGTGTTGTAGCCACCTAGTGTAGGTACCCTTTCAGGTCCGCTTTTGACTACTACATAGTATAAATTATGCCTATTTTGGGGTGCTACCCCTCACTAGTGGTTAGGCAATGCTATACATTTTGTGTTTCACTGCAAAGGGCTTAAGAAAAAATTCTTAATTTATGGCTATTATATCCATTGAATGTAGGTACCCTTTCGAGTTCCCTTTTGAATAATACATCATAGAACTCACTCCTATTTTTTGAGGTGTTACCACTCATCACTAGCTAGACAATGTTGTATGTTTTATGTGTCAATGTAAATGGCCTAAGAAAAACATCTTGAGTTATGACTGTTGTAATCACCTAGTGCAGGTACCCATCATAGAATTCATGCATGTTTTAGGGTGCTACCACTCATCAGTGGATATAAAATGCTATATTTTCTATGTTTCATTATAAAGGGCCTAATAAGAACATGTTAAGTTATAACTATTGTAGACCCCCATTGCAAATACCCTCTTGAGTCCCCTTTTGAATAATACATCACAAAACCTATGCATGTTTTGGGTTGCTACACCTCATTAGTGGCCAGAAAGTGCTATACATTTTGTGTGTCACTACAAAAGTCCTAGGAAAAATATCGTAAGTTACGACTATTGTATCCACTGAGTGCAGGTACCCTTTCAAGTCCCCATTTGAATAGTACATCACATAATTCATGTCCGTTTGGGGCACTACCCCTTATCAGTGGACATAAAGTGATGTATGTTCTTTGTATCATTGCAAAGGGACTAAGAAAAACATCTTAAGTTACGACTGTTGTAGCCACTAAGTGGAGGGGGTCCCTTTTTGAATAATACATCATAGAACTCACCCCTATTTCATGGTGCTACCCCTCATCAATGGTCAGAAAGTGTTGTATGTTCTGTGTGTCACTACAAAGGACCTAAGAAAAAAATATTAATTTACAATTGTTGTAGCCACCCAGTGCATGTACCCATTCTTTTCCCCTTTTGAATAATACATTGTAGAAATCATGCATATTTCGAGGCATTTCCCCTCATTAATAGATAAACAATGTTGTACATTCTACGTGTCACTATAAAGGGCCTAGGAAAAACATTTGAAGTTATGCCTTCTATATCCAGTGAGTGTAGGTACCCTTTCGAGTGCCCTTTTGAACAATACATCACAAAACTTATGCATTTTTTAGGGAGCTACTGCTCATGAGTGCCTAGACATTATTGTATGTTCTATGTGTCATTGCAAAGGGACTAAGAAAAACATCTTAAGTTACGATTATTGTAGCCACCCAGTGTATGTGTTATCCCTAAAGTCTGCACTATACTACTATAGGGAAAAGCTAGGGCACCTCCGTTATTACAATGGTCATTTGGTTTATATATCGGGTAGTTTGGATAGGTTGAAAGGTTGTAGATCTGGTCACAGACTTTCAATCAAATTATCAACAACACTTCACTTAGTTAAGGGTAATCACATTGATAGGTAAAATAAATAGAAAATTGAATGTAGAAGAAAATATAGAGGAAACATAGAACACAAGTTAACAATCTGTTCACTTGTATTAAGAATACTTTGAAGTTCAAAATGGAATTTTAAAACCTGAAACAAGTACTTGAATGCAAATCCTTAAAACAAGTAATTTAACAGTAAATTATTCACTGGAATTAAAGTTGAACCAAGAAGAAATCAATGCTTTACATAAATTTCAATTGCATTGTGATAAGATAGAAAAAGATGAAATACATAGGTAAACCATCTAACCATCATGATGTTTAATTCCTTGAGTATAAAATCTTGCAGGCTTTAAGTTATTTACATTTTTTTCATATCTATCCATTCCTTTCAAATCCCCAAAACTGAACCGTTTACACTATCTCTTCTTTTTCTTTTATAGATAGAGAGTTCATAAAAAATTAGATCCCAAATCCCAAAACATAGTTGCAATTATGATTAAACATTGATATGCCCCAACTATTAGATAACAATCATGCACTAATTACATCGAATTAACATTAATAAAAAGACCCTGAATTTTAGGTCAAGATCCTTTATTTTAGATTTGACTTCTAAAAATAGTTCTTTGATACACAACTAAATGTGATATAAAGAAACTTAGAGGAAAATATGTGGGAGAGATAGTCCAAGAAAATTTTATCTTGATTTGATCTTTTATATTCGTGATATTCAAATCTCTAAAAGATATACTTCAAAACTTTCCTATAGCACATATAACTATTCTCAAAACAAGGGCGCTACAAAAAGAATTGCCTTTCTGTAGCGCACTTTCCATAGCTCATGTAAGAAACTTTTTACAATTTTGTTTTTTACAAAATCGTCGATACCTGCAACATGTTCAAACTTACTTTAACCTTAAATAGTAACTGTGTTTTTATGCCTTTCCTTAAGCAATTTTGTCTGAAGTACTATCCATGTTCAACACAATTTGTTGTTTTTCTTGCTTAGATTTTTAGAGAACTCATAGAGATTATTATGCTTCTCCACCATCTTAGTTATTCTCTTATGAAGCCTATAATTTTGTTTTTTGAGCTGTTTATTCTATTCTTTAAGATGCTTTATGACTTTATCTTTATTATCATATTTATTCCTTTTTGAAGTTTCCCCTACTTCAAATCTGTCTTCCTATAGATCTTCTTCAGAAGCTATTTTATTTAGATCAATGTAAGACTTATGACTATTGGGCATCTTCTCTAGTTTGGAAACATCTGAAAATGACACCTCAATAATGTTTTCTTCTGCTAATATAGGTGGAGAAGATAATATTTTCTCAACACTAAACTCTTGTAATTCAAGCATTAAAGGGATGAAAGTTTGTTTCTATCCTACTCTATTATCTAACTTTGGAATTTCAATTGTAGAAGTTACCTTTTGTTTTTCTAACTAGCACTTATAGTCTTCTTCATGAGCATATTTTTGAGTGATTTTATGGCTATATATTTCTAGCATGTACCAACTGGAATATGCTCAGGAGTGTCATCATCAATGATGATTGGCTTATCATTCTTCAGGGAAGGATAAAAAATGGCCTTTGCATTTAGCCTAAATTTGTTTGTAGGTCAAGTTCTAAGTTTTATTTATTTACCTACTAGTTACTTTCCTTTATCTTTTTTTTGAGGTCCTTTTTTATTTCTCATGCTTTTCTTTGTAATTAAATATTTCTATGCTTCCATAAATGCAATATCCTTTACAGGTTCAAATGTATCTTGTCTAGGATATGCTTTTGATTCTTCATCATATTTTTTGATTCTTTTTCTAATATAAACCTTTTTATATTATAGAGAACTTTGTTTTACTGTGGTAGATATCAACCTCTTTTCTGATGTACTTCCTTCTTGAAAGAGTAGCTTCTTTATGATTGACCTAGTTTCCCTTGTAAGAAATGGAGCATCTACCTACACAATTCTAGGCCTCTTTCTTGAGATAATGACTTTATTGAGAGCTTCAATATTCATAGCAGTGGTAACTTTCTGAATTCCCTGTCCCTGTGTTTCAAAGCCAGATACAACCAAACATTGTTCCCATGTGGATTGAGTCTTGTTTAAATCTTAAATAACCAATATCTTGATGACCCCTTGATGAAACAGATTGTATTGATCATTCTTTGGATGAGTTTGAATCTGTTTGGCCATTTTGGTTAGACTTTTCAATAAAAGGAAAGGTAAATTCATTTCCCCATTCCTATTCGAGTGTAGGAGAAACCTCACGTGATAACGATAAGTATTAGAAAACTTAACTTTGCATGTTATATACTTTTCAGCCATTAGTAAATTATTTCTCTATTCTTACTTGATCCACTTACTCATAATTCCCTTGCTCCATTCTGTATTTTGATGATATTAAGTGAGGAACTGATTGCAGAGGTCTTTTGGGATATCTTTCTTTATGAACCACCTCTCACCATCGATAGGTAAAATGAAAGATGAAGATATGGAATGTTTTGAAACTTGAATTGTGAGATTCTCGACTTGAGGTTTAACCCCATAAAAAATATCAGCAAAATCCATATCGACTTCAGTATGATGACCTTGAAAAGAGCTTGCATACAATCCATACAATTCTGCCTGAGTTAATATCTCTCCAATTTCTAGCAGAGCCTCCAAAAGATTGATCGAGTTCGGATCCACATGAAAAGGATGACCAATTATGCTACGTGTGATTCCTAAGATAACAAAACCTAGATCTTTTGTACCAATGAAGGGTTCCTTTTATGAAAATTAGGGTTTGAAAATAGTTCTGCAAAGAAATTCTAATAAAAATAGACTTTGATGCAATTATATATTTTTAGAATAGTTACTCTCATTCACTTTAAACAAAGACGTGTGAAATCATGACAAATGAATTTTCAAGATTATAACACAGTCATTGAAATCACTGTGGGTACCAGTCAAAATTAACATGTACCCTTCATGATCTCTGGTTACATCATACTAATACCACCATCTTTGATAAGACAATGTTTCGATTTGAAAAGGGGAATAATTACAGAAAATTCCAAATGGGAAATGCGCATAATGATTGTTTCAAAATGTTTTGTCAGAATACCCAAGTTTTTGTAGCACACTTTTAGAAATGATGCTACTTTTTCACTAATAAAACTACATTATTTATGCAACGAATAAAGTTTGGACCTTACAACTCACGTCTTTGTTTCATGAAAGTATTTTTTTTAGATAAAGAGAGAGTTTGCCTCTTTCCTGATAGAAGTTCAGACTTCTCAGAACTTTCTTGAATAAGTCAGAGTCTCTGTCTGTAGCCATAGCTTGGGTATAAGTTCCAGTTTACTTGTTTTCTTAGTCTTCTTGTGTTTTCCCTAAAAGTTTTAGAGCGAGCTATCAAGTCTTAGATCCTCCTTTTAGTTTCTTGGTTGAATCTCTGTAATCCACAGTGGGCCTAGGGTCTTTATCAATCTTGTTTTTAGTTTTATCTTTGTCCATGTTTCTTTCTTTGAAAAAACAAAAAAAGTTTTTCTTTCATTTTTTTCTCATTAAAGCAGTTTGAAAAATAAAAAAATATTTTATTTTCTTGCATTTAGTTTGGTAAAGTAGTCAAGGTTGTTATTTTCAAAAGAAAAAAAGAGTCTTCATTTCAATGTTCTTTTTGATTTTTTGAAATATAAGTAGTTTGTAGTCAAACGAAAGAAATTTTTTGGGTTTCTTCATTTACAATATCTTGAAATGTCATTTAGAAAATTTGAATTTACAAAGAGTTGTTTACAAGAATTTCTTTAATTTTGAAGTATTTTGCTTTCAAGTTCTTTAAATTTATCTTCCTTATTCGTCTCTTCATAACACCATCAATTTCACTACCGTACCTTTTTGTGTAAATCAAGCTTTAAAAATAATTCCTAATCTAAAATACATTAGACTTTTCTATTTGTATGGTTCACAAACTAGTTTAGGGTTTTAGGGCCTTGAATTAGGTGTGAAGAGGAAACTCTTCAAGGCCACTTTAAAACAAACATTGGAGTCTGATTTAGGGAGTGCTTTAAGTCCAATGTCATAAGATTTAGCTGAGACCCCCCTCTAACATAGGGGATAAACATGAGGTCATGTGAGGAAAGGCAGAGGAGATAAACCCTCCAAAGCTAGACTGAATGTAGTGAGGATTGTATATTGAAGGTGTTTCTCAGGAACAATACCAATTGCGTTTGCCTACGGAGCTTCATGGACCTTGAATCCATTCGAGATACTTAGTTGTATTCCAGACCAATTTATTTTGATACCCTTGAGGGGCTTCATAATTGTTATCATTCTCATTAAGAGCTTCTCGACTATTGATTGTACCTTCCTGGTAACTGACTACGAGCTGGAAACCTAGTTTCCCATATTTTATGGAGTTACACAGGTGATTGTGGGGATATACTGTGGTACCTAGGATGGACGTCAAATCACACTTTGTAGATTATAACCAGAGGGTACTTCCATGTTCAAGTTTCACTTACACCAGTTAGTTTCTCTAGTGCCGATTGGCATAACCATCCTTCCCACTAGTTACCCGATTGCTTGATTTATCCTTAGGAAATGTTTTAGTGTGTGCTTTGTGTTCTATGATAGTCAAGCCTTATTGTTTCATTTAATCATTTCACAAAGTGGAAGATCAACAACTCCACTGGTCGCGAAGGCTTCAGGGCCTGTCGTCGGTTATTTTGGAGCCACCTTCGCCACCGTTAAGGTGAAGACTTGATCAAGAAGGGTCATTCAAAGCGACCGGGATGCAGGAAATTTTTCTTGAGCCAACTCCATGAGGATAATTTTAGGGTCTGGAGGAATCCACTTAAACTAAAGGTTTCAGGCCACCTAACACTCTTATTACCGAATTGTCAGCACCGATCTTGATTTAGATTGTCCCTCTCGAGGTGACATCTTCTGAGCGCTAGCTAGTTCTATGAGCAATAATGGAAGAAAATGCTACTACTTCATTCAAGAGTCTACATACTCCCATTATGGCTACTACTATAGGGGGAATCCTACCTTCTCTCCCACATTCACCAGTCAGGACTACATTTCTCTTGACCCCCTCTACTTCGGGTAGCGGTTTGATACCTTTATCGACATCAACCACTGTTCCGTTTATTCAGAGTGTGATGAGCCCTCCCTTCTCATATGGGATGCCTGAATTTGATATAAACTCGGTTCTTACTTATTATACCTTACAAACCATGGATCTGGGGACAGGGAGCTCAAACTCTCCCTTGCAAGGGTCGACTGTGGGCTCTAACGTCTTGTTTAATGCTATCCCTTATGGTGGGGGTCATATAAATCCTCTATCCCCTTCGCTTGACGACGCTTTTCAGCAGCCGATTGGGCCATAGGTTAATTATATCTTGTTTGGTGTAGGTAGTTTAGGATCTTCGTCTTTTACAACATCAGTGTGATCTATGCCATTCTCTTTTTTCAATGCATTTGGGAACAATGTTTTTTTTTCAGCCACTTTCTCGACTAGGGAAAACCCCAGCTTTGGTCAACAGAACCTGACACAAGGTACTATTCCTTCATAGGGAGCGATGACTAGAGTTTACTCCACATAAAGTATTTAGAATCCTTCATAGGGATCAGTTCCCTCGCAAGGGATGTCGGTCAGGGGAAACCCCTTTGATACTCAATGGAAACCCAAGAAAGGCTCTATACCCATTCCTGTTGGATCGACTGGGGGCATCCCCTTCCAAGGTCCTTTGAACACAATGCAGGGAGAAATCCCTGCACAAGCTATGTCATCCAATTTTTGGAGTCAACCTATGATACCCCAATAGAGGCAGTTTCCCTATGCTGGTCAAGGACACAATTTTTACCAAAACCCTGGCCAACGGTCCAACTTTTCTTGGCAATGTGGTGCCATTCAAACTCCAGGGCCCTCTTTTCCTATAAATAGTTCACAACCAAAAATACCATTTCTGAAAACTCTACATCTGCTAAACTTGTCGATATTATTGAACAAACCGATTTTCCATGATCTATGTTGGCCCCCCATACCAACTAAGTTACCTTCAGATATTTCAAAATTTGAGCGTAATCCTGGTGAGGATCTAGGTGATCATGTGATGGATTTTCATTTATAATGCTCATCAAACCCGTTGAAGGATGACTATGTCCATTTGCACCTTTTTCAATGAACTCTTATAGAGGGTTCTACAAAGTGGTATATTGATCTCGATGGTTCAAGGTACTCTTACTTCAATGATTTGGCAATGGTCTTCTTGAACCATTTCCAGTTACGTGTGAGATATGATGCTGACACTAAATTTTTGGCCAACTTTAAGCAAACCAAGGTCGACCACATCTCTAATCATATCCAAGAATGGCGATGTAGAAATATCTTAATTAAGGTCAATGTCCCTCCTACTTTCTTTCTTGAGTGGTTCTTGAAGTCGTTGGTGCCCTGCATATCCAAGGATGTATTGAATTATGGAGTGTTTTTAGAGGAGTAGGTGATTATGAGAGCCCAACAAATTGTATTGATCTACTCTTGGTCTGGCATGCTCTATGAGATGTTTCCAGATGCACCACAATATACTCTCGATAAGGCGAAGAAAAATTTTGGGCCCCATGTCGACGACATTGTGGGATCAACACAAAGCAAGTCCATAGACCTATTGTCGAATCAGTTGCAACAATTTTCAATACAGAAGAATGTGGCCAACCAGACTCTGAGTTCTACTGTTTCCCCTACCCAGACGTTGGATGTACACAGTCTGTAGTCGACAAACCCTAAGGCCAACCAATAGACCAAGGGAAGGAAGAAACAACAAAATAAGAAGGGTAAAGGGGATAAAAAGGATACCAATAATGTTGGTGGGGGGAAAACGAAGAAGAAGAAGTCGAAGTGTCCATGTAATATCTGCATGGAAGACCACCCGACTCACCTATACCCTCGAATTGTAGAATCCCATAAGCTATTAGTGCTACAATAAATTCTTGTGCTGAGAAACCCTTTTCCACAAGGGAAAAACATGGCTCAAGATTCTGCATCCACAAGCGCGGCAGGGGGAAGTCAGGGACCCCCCATGCCTACCAAAAATAACCTGACCAAAAATATTTACATGATGAATGTTGAAGCTCATTTAGCGACTAGGGCCCAAGACTACGGAATGCTAGAATCTTTCGAGAAGGGAAAGGAAGTGACTAACCCACTGAATCCTCTCCAAATTGAGAAAACGATGGGCAAAACGATGACTCACATCCATAAAGGTGTGTTTAGGAAGGATTCTCATAATCCAAATGCAAGGGCCACCTAGAAATACTCCGTTGTAGAGGATATGGCATAGACCCCTTTCATAATGTCTGCTCTAGAATTCCTCCAGAGTTTCCCCTCGTAGAGAAAATATTTGTTTTCTTCCTTGGGAGCAGCAAAGACTTGCAACCCAGGAGAAATCATTTTCAATCCAACAAACTTAAAACCCTGTCTTCCTCACCACATTGTGTTTCAGATAGTAGTGGCTTACACCATGAAATATTTTACGAGGAACATTTTTTGTACGTTTCTTGATGATGATGCCTCGACCTATGTGATTTCGTTGGCATGTTGGAAGGACATTGGCCAACCTGAGTTATCTCTGTCGCCTACATTTCTTATGAAGTTTGATGGTGATTTGTTTAGACCACATGAAATTATTCCTTCTTTCCCCATGCAATTGGGAGGTAAAACTGTGTTTGTCGAAGTTGAAGTGATCGATGTGCCTCTCGAATAGAACATGTTATTAGGAAGGAGTTGGAATTATGTGATGCATGCGATGGTTGCTACAGTTTTTTGGGTCTTGTGTGTTCTGCATGAGGTTCATATTGTGACCATCGACCAATTGTCTTTCTCTTGTATTGAACCTTCATTAGGGGCTTCCACGGTCCCGATGATTGATAATCCACAGCTTGAAACTGTCAACTTAGGTGCTGGTTGTTTCCATCGTTGATAGGAAATTTTGATTAACCGTTGCCTTCTAGCGATGTAAGGACTATATCGACTCTTCTCGACCAGTCGAGGGCTACAATTTTACAAGTATTGTGGTTTCAAATGAGCTACTTTAACGATCCATGGAATTTACCTTCCCCATCGACTTCAATTGAAGGGATGGGGCATCCTAGCATGGCCATGCCATTATCTGCAGCTGAGGTTGTGTACCAAATTGTCCAGCAGACTTCGGCCAACCCCGATTTGTCTCCCTCAGGGGAATTAGATCCTGTTCTCGAGCCTATTTGGGCTCAATATTTTCTTTCCACTCAAGATCCTTTAAACTTGGTCTTTCCCTTTGATGAGGCAATTCTCGAGGCAATGACTAGTCCCGATAGACCTTGGGATGATCTACACCATAGATCTTACTTCCTTCACAAGCTTAGGAGAATAGAGGCTGGAGAATTTGTTTTGACTATGAATGGAGATAATCCTTGTCCTATTAATCCTTTGGCTACACACAGAGTTTATGCTGAGGGTAACATGGCAAGAATTTCTACAATGATTCCAATAGATATCTCCAAAACCCCTAGTGTTGTGGAGAATGTTTTCATCGGAGTAGATTTGTCCCCCGAAGAGATTTAAACTTACACTGAGTTATTCAAATAATTTCATGATGTTTTTCCTAGTATTATGAGGAAATTCCAGGCATCAACCCACGAATTGTCAAGCATGAAATTATGACTTATCGTGATGCCAAACTAGACTAGTAGAAGCTTCATCTGATAAATCCTCTAAAAGCAACAACAATCAAGGTAGAAGTAGAAAAACTACTAAACTATGTTTTTATCTATCCTATACAATTGATGGAATGGGTGTCAAACTCAGTTCTTGTTAACAAGAAACAAGGCATGATTCACGTGTGTATGGACTTCCATGATTTGAATAAGGCCTGTCCGAAAGACAATTTCCCTACTCCGTTCATTGATCAAATTATTGATGAATGTGTGGGCTGCGAGGTCTTTTCATTCATGGATGGTTTTTCAGGATACAATCAGAGTCAAATCAAACACAAGGACCAACATAAAATGACTTTTATTTGTCCTTGGGGTACCTTCGCGTATTGTAAGATGCCTTGTTTCCCGAAGAACGTTGGAGCCACCTTTCAATGAGAATTCTATTTCTCTTTTCACAACCTCAAACACATAGTCGAGGCATACCTTGATGATCTAGTATCACATTCTCGCAAGAGATCTGATCATCCCACCCATTTACGACTAATATTTGAGAGATGTCACTATTATTAGATTCACTTGAATTCTAACAAGTGCAGTTTTTGCATGATGCCAGGTCATCTTTTAGGTTTTATTGTATCAACAACAAGGATCATGGTCGATCCTCTCAAGTTTGAGGTGATCGTTCAATTTCCTCCCCCGTACATGATACCCCAACTTCATAGCTTACATAGGAAAGCGAATTTTCTTCGGTGTTTTTTCGTGAATTACGCCGAGATCACTAAAGGGTTTATGCATATTTTGAAAAAATGGGTCCCATTCTGTTGGGATGAAGCTGCTCAATGCTCTTTTGAAGCATTGAAATGTGCCTTGATGTCTGCCCCTCTGTTTCTACCTCCTAATTATAACATATATTTCTTGTTGTATTTGGTTGCTGCGGAGTCGACCATTGACATGGTTTTGGTTCAAGAAGATGATATTCTCGAAGAGCACATTATATATTGCCTTATCCTAGGCCTGGCTAGACTAGAACTCAACTATTCTCATGTTTATAAACTTGTCTTTGAAACTGTTCATGTTGTCCAATGGTTCCGTCATTACATTTTTCTTTGCAAGACCATTTTCATTGCCTTCGTCAACCCTTTCAAATGTGTGTTAACATGATGGGTCATTGCCGGAAATATCAGTAGTTGGATAGTCATCTTACAGGAATTTGACTTGGATTTGGTTTCTTTAAACACAAAAAGTTGTTGGTCTTTGTCAAACTCAAATAAGAACTTTCAGTCGAATCTAGTGATATCATGCCCGAAGAATCATCTATTAATGGAGATCTTTTTCTAATTTTATTTTCTTACCCTTAGTATTGGGATATACTTGTGTATCTCCAAAATTTTAAGTACCCCACTTCTGCTTCCCACGATGAGCATTAATGAATTTGACATCACGCACAGATCTATCTTATACTCGATGACACTTTGTATTGTCAAGGCGTAGATTCCATTCTTCGATGATGTCTTATTCACAAAGATGCATAGCTCATTTTGAATGACTATCACACTAGAGCATGTGACAGTCATCTATCTGGGTTGGCGACAACCCAAAATATTCTACATGCAGGTTACTTCTGGCCCTCGATAATCAAGGATTGTGTAGAGGTGGTTAAGAAGTTCCACATGTTCCAAATATTCTGTCAGAAGATGCAGGAACATACTACTCCTATGTTTCCATTCATTGTTATTGGTTCTTTCACCAAGTGGGGGATTAACTTTACTACATATCACCCGGCTTCATTCAGGGGGCATCGTTACATCATCGTAGTCATGGAATACTTTACAAAGTGGGTCAAATCTCTGCCAATGTTTAACAATGATGATGAAATGATGGATCTTTTCGTCTTTAATCAGTAGTAGAAAGGTTCGATATTTCAAAGGAGATTTTCATTGAACATGGAAGTCACTTCCAAAACAAAATGATGAATGAATTAATTTCAAATCTAGGGTTCAAAATGGAACATTTATCACCTTATTACCTCCAAGCGAATGGTCAGGTTGAAGCTGTGAATAAGTATCTTAAGACTATTCTTCAACAGATGATCAATTATTCCAAGTCAAATTTCCATTTTATGTTATATTCAACGTTGTGGGCCTTCCGAATGTCTATGAAGACTGCCACCAATTTTTCACCTTTTCAACTTGTATATGGGCTCGAAGCAGTTGTTGATGCTTAAAAGAAAAACGATGAATACTATGCTCGCAAATGATTGCCAATCTCTATTATTTATTTATATTAATAATAAACTAGTAGGTGGCATCCCCTTGTTGGACTTGTGGTGCAATGGTGGATATGTTGTGTGTATATTTTGTTTGATTATGTGATGGTACCAACACATTATTCTATAGTTCATTGTTTGAAATCATGGTTTAAAATGTTGTGGTAACATGTGATGGTTGGTTGATTAATACATGGCACTGGATGAATTTGATGACCTCTCATAGAATATGTTAAGGCTTCCCTGTGGATGAAAGAATTATTGGCAATTTTTGTTTTGATATTGCATTAAACATGGCACTAATTGGTTTAAATGGTCTTGATAAAAGATAATAATGGATCTCTTTTGAATAAAATAACTATACACAAGCTCTAATGCTATGTATTATTGTGACAAAAGCGGGGTGCACTAAACCCTTGATACTATAGTTATTCTCCTTGTTGAAAGTTATATGTGGATGCACGTTGGGTTATGTTTCTAGCACATTGTTATTTTAAACAGTTTGGCATTGACAAAGGTGGGGCACTATGAAAATGTGATATGGCAATGGATATGTGATTGATTAATTGCTTAGTGCTATGGTGAATTGGCTTGTCTCATACTTTGAATTGAATGAGGTTGGAAGGGATAAGTGACGTTCATTTACTACATGTCACTCAAAATTCCCTCAAGCCCGTCACCCTAGTCATTCTTGCATTTTCATTTTGGCTCTAGTGGTTTTTGCTGCTCCACATTGTTCGGTTGTGAAGGAGGTATACAATCTAGTTTTCTTCCTTGCATAGGTTTTTATAGGTATGGGTTTCTTACTCTTCCATCCATGATGGTTACTCTTCCCTTTGAATCAACGTTTGGTTTAGGATTTCTCGTGGTATGCATTTTTCTTAATTTGTTATGAGATATTTGAACTGTGTATTGGTGTTGTGTTTGTGGTTTCTTATGGTGATTAGTTTCGATTGTTGGCACTTTAAAAAATAAATGGTTATGCTCTCCTTAATGTGTGTAATATTTGCATGGGTTTATTGATAAAAATGGCAACAAATCCTGCTCAGTGATAGATTGGGTTTTGAGTCTGGCACATTTGTTGAAATTGAGTATCATGGCTTGCCAAATCTTTGGGATTTTCACATATCCTATTTATGGATTGTTACAAAAAGTCTCTGTGCTTAAGTTTCCCACTCCATGTTCGTCTCTGTGGCTAGTGTTTTCGACCCCATGGTTTGCAATATCAATTGTTGAAAGATTAAATTGTTTTTTTTTCCTTGTCTTGGGAAAACCCTGAGTTGTTAGCTATCATTGTGTTTTCCTCACTTATACCATTTCTTGGAAAGCATTGCACAATATGGTTTTAACATCACCCATAAGTTAATGGAGGCATTATACATGATTTTGGTTGAGCAGGGGTTTGTGCTTGGATGCTCATATTACAGGGTTGTTTAAAAGATTGGCTTCATTTCCTTTCCCTCTTGGAGTGAACAGTTTGTCGTTTTGGTAACCCTCACAGTTGAGAGTATTGTTACATGTTATATCTATGTGGTAATTTGTGAAAAGGCATGAACTGTCTGCGGCTTTTTGAGGACTTAATCCTCTAATCGAACCACATGTTCTTACCCTCCACTTGTTGTTTTTAAACCCGAAATATGAAGTTTGATATCGTTTTACTCCAAGTCGATGGTTAATGGAGCACTGTGCATGCTTGGCTGTTTGAGAAAGATTTTGGTTGCATCCCTCGTTTAGAATTTTTTTAAGAAGTCTGTACATACTGATTTATGTGAAGCTTGGGCTCGAAATGTTGCATGTTATTTGATTCAAATGTTATGTTGTTTATATTAAGAGACACCTGTGTACAAATCAATTGGGGCTCGATAAAGAGTTTAAATAATGGATGGACATGAATGGTTATAGATACTATGCATGTTCCTATTGGATTTAAATAATGAGTATTGGATATAAATTGTTGTAAGCACTATGCGTATTCCTGTTGGTTTTAAAAGGATTTAGCATTGGAGTTATGAATGGTTATGGCTCAAAGTATTATTGTGGTTTATCATATCGATTGCAATGTTGTTTGTTATAAATGTTATATAAAGATATGAAGGTTGTTGTAATTTAATATTTCTGGGCATATGGATTATTGTTTGGAAGCCAACTAACAATTTGTAAAGGAAGTAATAATTTAAAGTCTAATTTTGAAAAGTGAATACTATTGAACTTTGGAGGTCTGAACAAAGATATGTTTGATTGTTTGTTTTGATTTATTTTTATGTGAACAATATCCATATTATGTCCCTACCATTCTACTACTTTTCACTCATTACATTCCCCTCATAATCCCAATTTCATTTATGACATCCCTACTGTGTGAAATAAATTCAAAAAGTCTGTGTAACAACGACAAGAGAGATAACACAACAATGGTTGGCAACTGATATTTTATATTTGAATACACAGTTAAACTATTTAATTAATTGCTGAACAATATTCGTGTATTAATCCCCTATCATTATACCACTTTTCATTCATTACGCTCCCTCCATATGTCCCATGAACCCTATCACCCCCTGTTCACTTGGCGATTATTAAATGGTTTGTTATGGATTGTTTTGCATGTATCTCGCGCCAATTTCTGAGCCAATTTTTTATTCATGCAAGTAGAATGTCATTTATGGTTTATTAAGGGCTTAGTTACTGACTAAATGTTTCTACATGATGATTTTCTTCAGTAGGGGCAACCATGGAAGAAATAACAGAGGCAGGGGAAATTGGAATAGAGGGCCTACAAGGAATAGATTTTCCATTCATTATGATGTTGATCCCAAGAATTGAACCAGTTATTCCAAGTTGGGTTCTTTAACTGGATTGGGCATGGAATAATACACCCTCAGCCAGAAATACCTCCTTTCCAGCCTCAGAAGATCCCTGGCATTCTTGTTCCTCCTCATGTGTCCTTGCAACCAGAAGTCCCTGCAAATGATGGATAGCAAGAGATTGGTAACGTGACTGTCTCTCACCATCATGTCTAGCCCAATATGTCATTACCTCTTCCACCACCTGTCAATCCTAATGTCCATATTTCCTGTGTTGACTCACTTGTTTAATCTTCTCATGCTAGTAAAAGGCTAAAAACTAATATTCCCCCTATTCAAGATAAAGGAAAAGTAGTTGCCTCCCCTTCTTCTCCCTCAAATGATTCCTAAAAATCCATGAATTCCCACATGAATTTGAAGGATGATTGTTCCCATGTAATCAGTGAAATACAACCTCAAGGTTCAAATCAACCACGGGCTACTTCCTAGAAATCAAAGGGTGACAACAATGATAAAAGAAAAATTGCCTCTCAGAGTGGCAAATATGGATTTTAGTTTATGTTTTTTTATGATTTGAGTTCATAAAGAAAGTGTTAATGGTTTGCATAAAGTTTGGACAACAATCTATGTTCTGGATAATGTGGATTATGTGTATATTTATATATTTTTTGATATGATTTAAACTATTTCTGATATTTAAATATTCAAATTTTGAAGGTATAAGGGATTTACAAGGGTGGCATGTGTTAAAATGATTATCATTTGTGTTATATTTTATGATTTGAAAAGAAGATATTTATGGGAGTCACAAGGGGTCCCACCTACCTACTTATTATTAATTAAAGACCCTTAACTATATTATTATTATTTACCTCTCCTAAACTAATTAGTTAAGTCAAACTAACTTAACTAAAGAAAGTAGTTGAACTACTTCAACTTATTTGGAAAGAATAAAATCTGAATGAGGAGAAGAAACTGTAAATGTGTTGAACCTACACAGAATAGATCTAGCTAAACAATAATACACACATTTGTAGAGAAAATTGGAAAAAGAAGAAGAAGGAGAGAAAGAATGGAAGAATTCTCATTAACCATTGTGAATAATGAATAATTTACACATGATATACTCTATATATCTCAATGATTTCGACTTGAGGTGAACCAATGTGCCATAGTGGTGGTCTAGAGTGATCTGAACACGCCAACAGTTACGGGAGTGAACTTCCACCTATTCTAGTCTCTCAGGCAGTTGCTGTAGTGAATTGCCACCTAGTTGAGTTAACTAGTCAACTAGTCTTCAGTTAATTGACTGAACATAGAGTAGTGAGGAGTTAAATCAAGGAATCAAGGCTAATGCACCACTCTGGTGATGATACCAAGGCAAGGTCAAATTATCATGGTGATGATCCCAATGTTGCATGGTGATGATCCCAATGCAACATCTAAACTCAACTCAACTAGTCAAACTGAAGTGTCAACTGAAAGAGAATATTCTCCAAGTGGAATATTCTCTCCTAAAATATAGGAGACTTTCTTTGGTGAATTTATCTTGAGGGTGTTTTCCGAGAACACATCCCTCACATACTCCCTTAGAGAAATGGATGTTTGGTAGACCATCAATTAATCTGTGCTTACTAATATGTTGCATGTATCTGAAATTCAAATGTCCAAACCTTTCGTGCCATATCCTACTACTTCATTAGGATGAGTAAGCAGTAAAGCAGAATCAAGTTCAATGAATTCATAAAATGTAGAGAATCTAGACTGATGATTTACCTCACTAGTAGCAACCTTGGAGTTGGTTTTCATGTTGTAGATGCCCAAAAAATTTGGTGTGATGATGACTTTCTTTCCGGTTCCAGAGTTCATCATCTGATATACAAAGAGAAGGTTGACAGAAAGATTGGGAACATGCAACACGTTCTCAAAGCTTCCATTCGTGAGTTCAATCCTTCCTTTGCCTGTGTATTCGACAGAAGAGTTGCCGCCCATAAGAATAGGAGGAACTTTGCATGCATCCAATGAATAATAGACAACTTTTGAGGTAGCCATGTGATGTGATTCTCATGAATCTACGATCCAAGCATCGGGAGAGGAGTTTATGGAAATCAAGGCATGGCTAGTATTGCCTTTCTTGGAATTCATATCTTCTGGCTTCTTCTTCTTTGCACCCTCGGGGATGTGATCTCCAAGGTTGTTTTTATGAATTATTTGAGACATCAGATCTATTTTTTTTTTCATGCATGCGGATTCTGAATGGAATTCTTTGTGACAATATGTGCATTTCTCTCCTTTTCTTCCCTTTTCTCCTTTGTATCTAGAGGCATCGGTGAAGGGTTTTGTGTACCCTTCCTTCTTCGTATGTGCATTATATTTCCACTTATATTTATCTTTAGATTTATGATATTTGTGCCTACCATCATGCACAGTGAATGCATGCGCCCTTGGGCCTTTGATTGCACCCATGTTGATGAGCTTGGTTTGCTCTTGTGTCAGGGATTCGATAAAGTCCTCAAGAGAAGGCATCTTCCAGGTGGCTCCTGATGTAGGAGCATCGTAGAAAGCCAAAGCTAAAGCACGTGCCTAGCAAAGGAACAATTGGACATGCATATGGGAAAAGGGACCACATTTTTATCAAAACATTTTAAATTTTGAAATTTGAAGCATTAATGTAATAGCTAGGAAAATGCGTACTTACATTTATGTCTTGGAGATATGAATAGATCTTGAGGGATTTCTCTCATCTATCAGATGTATTAGGCATTTAAGTCTATTAATGTAAAGTAGGTAGATATGAATGTTAGATTAGACAGTTTAGAAGCATAGGAGGGAAAACGAATATAGACACCCTCACTCTTGTATCATTGTATCTTTTGATCATCATTTAGAATTCATAAGCTGTAGAGATGTAGCAGAGAACTCTAGAGAAGAACCCATGTATAGGAGTGCTTGAGTTAATATATGAAGCTTTGACTCAATTTTCATGGTGTTGTGATGCTTACTATTTACATTTGTTGAATGGTATGTTTACAGTTGCTTTGTTTTTCTATATGCATTTGTTTTCAATGTTGTGTTAGGTCTATGATTTCATGTTGAGTGTATGAAGTCTGAGAGAGGATAAGAATGAGTTTCAGTTGTTTCTCTTCCTGATAATTCTTGTAAGGAGTGCATCGAACGTCCGCAAGGTGTGCGTTGATGAGGGTATGAGTTTTATCTCAGAAAGCTCAGGAGAGATACCATTGTTCTCATATCAGCGAAAGTGCAGGTGAAGCATAGAGCCATGCAAGGTGTGTGTAGGACAATTGAAGGACCATTGTTGCAAAGAGTGCACAGGGTCGAAGAGTCAAATAACCAGAGGTTATTTGAAGGTTTGCCACAAGGAGTGTGAGCATAGATCTTTTTGGGAAGTTGGAGTTTGTAAGTGAAATCTTAGGAAGGATAACACCTTTGAAGTGTTCAAAGGGAGATGGAAGTCAAAATCGTCTCATAGAAGTTAAGTTCAGGAGGGATAACTTCGAGTCATTTGGACAGAAGTCCTTGAGGAGTGCATCTAGTGGTCAGAATTCTTCATGGAGAACTCATGAAGTCGTGAGGACCGTAGGATCCAGAGGAGTTGTAAGGTGGTTAGGAGTTGGGTGAATCCACCACCCTGACATCAAGAATCAACGTGGATAATTGATCGTTGTTTGTTGAGCCGTTAGATCATTTCAGGAATTCGGGACCCGTAAGTTCAAAGTGCAGGTCAAAACCCTTGGTCACTCAAACTCCCGGTTCATGAAAGGGATAATCAAGTGTGAAATTTTGGTATTTCGAGGTTTGACATACCAGAAATCTAGATGATAAGGAACCAGGACCTTAGCATTGAAAATCCCAAAGTCACAAAACATGACGTGCCTTTGGTGTGAAACGTCAACATTTCAGCATATCGGGGTTTGGCATTTTGAAAATCCTGATGACAAGGAGCCGAGGTGCTTTGCATTGAAAACCCCAAAGTCATGAAACACGAAGTGTCATCGAAGTGGAATTTTAGCATTTCGTCTTTTTGAGGTTCGGGAAGTAGAGAAGACAAATGATTTTTGGAACCGACAGTTTCAAACTCCCAGTATGAAAAATCCCGAAAAAGGGTCGCTATTTTGGAATTCGAGAATTGGTGTGATAAGTGAGTTGGGATCGAGAATAGTGAACTCCTGGTACACGAAGTCCCAAAAGGCCATCAATCGTGCATTCCATAGGACGTTGAGCCATTTCAACATTCTAACATTTTGGAATTCAAGGAATCATAGGGCAAGAGGTACGATTGTTGGATCATTCATTGAAGTCCCAAAAGGATGAATTTAGTGGAAACAAGCAGTGCATGTTGGAACGGTCAAACCTCGTTGACGATTCACATTTCGACATTTGTCAAGAGCTGTGGGATATATTGGGACTCTCCAACCCCCTAAAACTGAAGTCCTTTGTGGCTCAAACAAAGGGTTTGATTAACCCTTGGCATGGTTTTAGTGAAGATCCTGTGCAGATCTTGGCCTAAGGGAAGGGGGTTTACGTCAAAGTGGTATCAGAGCCCATAACAAATTCTTTTCTTTCTGTAGCAGAGAGAAAAGAGGAAAACTTTTCAGCCATGCTGCCAAGAAGAGGAGATAGGCCAATGCCTGATCTAGCAGTGGAAAGAGAAATGCGTGAGTTATGTGCCAGGCTTGACGCTATGGAGACAGCACAGAGGCGCACATTTGATGCTGGGGATATCAGTGAGGCTGAAAGTGAAAATGAAGCTGGAAATGAAGGAGAAGAATTTGCAGTCGAAGATGATGTAGACGAATGCCTATTCAGGGATGTTGCAAGAATAGGTGCCAGAGAAAAAATGGAGATTTCCATGTATGAGGGAAACTTGGATGTTGAAGAACTTCTAGCCTGGATTAGAGCTCTAGAAAAATACTTAGACTATGAGGATATCGAGGAAGATAAGAAATCCAAACATGTCGTTACTAGACTTAAAGGGCATGCAACATTGTGGTGGGATGAACTGCAGGCTGATAGACGCTGCAAGGTCAAGCAAAAAATCAAAAGATGGTATAGAATAGTTGCAAAGATGAAAGACAAATTTATACCCAAGGATTATCAAATCACTCTGTTTCAGAGGATGCCAAATTTGAGACAAAAGTTGATGTCAGTAAAAGAATACACTGAAGAATTCTACAGGATAAACATTAGAGCAGGGCATCGGGAAAGCGATGATGAAAAAGTTTCCAAGTACATGAATGGTCTATGATATGACATTCAAGATGAGATGAGCATGATGACCATTTGAAATGTAGAAGATGCTTATTAGATAGCTCTGAAAGCTGAAGAGAAGATGAGCCGGAAGCAAGGTCATAAAGGTCGAGGTAGAAGTCAAGCTAGAGGGAAAACAATTGGCCAAGACAGAACTCAGAGACCTAAAGAATAGGGAAAGAAACCTCAACCTCAACCTGAGAGAGGAGGAAGTTCAGAAGGAAGGCAGTATGCTGATAGGAATACTTTTCCTTGAGCCAGAGGAAGAGGAAGAGGCAGAGGAGGTGAAGTGAAATGCTTTGTCTATGGAAAAATCAGACATAAATCCTATGAGTGTCCAGATAGGAAGAAAGATGGTGGTGAAACTCACATTGCTGAAGCTCAAGGATGGAATGCTGAGGTAGAAGACACTAAGGGCGGAAGATCCTTAATGATGAGAAAAGTTCTCTTGAAGTCGGAGAAGGAGGCAGAGAACCCAACCCAAAGAAACAGTCTGTTTCAAACTGCTTACAAAACTAAGGATAGGGTATGCAAGGTCATAGTGGATAGTGGTAGCATAGACAATATCGTATCTATAGAGATGGTAGAAAAGTTGGAGCTGGAGACTGTTGCAAATCCAAGCCCATACAGAGTTTCGTGGCTACAAGAAGGACATCAGGTAAATGTCACTAAATAGTGTTTAGTTGAATTTAAAATAGGAGGATATAAAGATGAAATATTATGTGATGTCATTCCCATGGATGTTTGTAATCTATTGCTAGGTAGACCATGGAAATATGACAGAAATGTGGTTCATGATGGGAGAAAGAACACATACACCTTGGAGAAAAATGTTAGGACTCACATGTTGCTGCCAATTAAGGATAAAGAGGTGAAAACATAAATGAGCAACACTATACTTCTCATGAGTGGGAAGGAACTTCTTAATGAGGTTAAGAAGAAGGAAGACACACAATTTATTGTGGTCAGGAAGCCCAAAATTGTTTTGATCAGTACGAGGATAGATGATTTACCAGAAGAAATACAGGAGTTGCTGGGAGAGTTTGCTGATATAGTAGTGGACGATCTACCTTGTTCGTTGCCACCTATCAGGAGTATAAGTCATCATATAGATCTTATACCTAGAGATAGCTTACCAAACAAAGTAGCATATCGGTTGATGCTGCAGGAAAATGAAGAAGTTAAGAGGCAGGTCCAGGACTTAATGGACAAAGGATTGATTCAAGAAAGCTTGAGTCCATGCATTGTTCCGACAGTGCTCAGCCCAAAGAAAGATGGAGGCTGGAGAATGTGTACAGACTCAAGGGAAATCAATAATATTACCATCAGATACAGCTTTCAATTACCAAGGATGGAGGACTTGATGGATTGCTTGAGTGGAGCAAAGTTTTTTTCAAAGATTGATTTGAAAAGCGGGTATCATCAAATTCAAGTGAGAGAAGGTGATGAATGGAAGAAAACATTCAAGATGAATGAGGGGCTATATGAATGGCTTGTCATGACATTTGGCTTAACAAATGTGCCCAATACTTTCATGAGGTTGATGAACGAAGTCCTGAAGGATTTCACAGGGAAATTCGTCATTGTATATCTTGACGATATATTAATTTTCAACAAGACAGAAGAAGAACACCTAAATCATTTAGTTGCAGTAATGAGGAGATTATAGCAGGAGAAATTGTTGATTAATATGAAGAAATAGTCATTTATAAGGACATAACTCATTTATTTGGGTTTTGTTATCTCTGCAAATGAATTAAAAATGGATCCGGAAAAGATAAAGGTGATTAAGAATTGGCCATCCCCGAAGAGTATATTTGAAGTACGAAACTTCCATGGTTTGGCTAGCTTCTACAGGAAATTCATCCAAAACTTCAGTGGAATTAGCACACCGATGATGGAGACGGTGAAGAAAAGACATAAATCTTTTCACTGGACGGAGGAAGCAAAGAAGAGTTTCAATTTGCTGAAGAAGAAGATCACTGAGCAACCAATTCTGGTTTTTCCATATTTTAGCAAGACATTGCAGGTCAGGTGTGACATGAGTGGATTTGCAATTGGAGCAGTCTTGAGCCAATACGATAGGCCGATCACATACTTCAGCAAAAAACTGAATGAAGTGAAGGTTAAGTACTCCACATATGACAAAGAATTCTATTCAGTCATACAAGCATTGAAGAAGTAGAGACATTATTTGGTTCCCAAGGAGTTTGTTTTGTACAACGATAATCATGCTCTACAATTTGTGACTCGACAGGAGAAGTTGAACCAAAAGCATGCTAAATGGGTTGAATTCATGCAACATTTTACTTTTTTGATTAAGCATATTTTTGGAACTGCTAACAAAGTTGTTGATGCTTTGAGCAGGAAATGTTTTCTTATGCAGGAATTCAGAGTCAAAACTTTGGGTTTTGATAACCTCAAAGAAATGTATAGGGATGACCCAGATTTTAAAGAGGCATATGAAGCAACTGAGAATCCAATTATCAGGGATAAAATCCAATGGACTGAATACATGGTCCAGGATGGATTATTGTTCAGGGGAAATCAACTATGTATTCTAAAATGCTCCATGAGGGAGAATTTGCTGAAGGAAAAACACAGTGGAGGATTCGCCAGACATTTCAGTCATGACAAGATGTTCTCAAAGTTGAATGGCTCATATTTTTGGCCAGGGATGAGGATATATGTTAAGAAATTTGTGGACAGGTGCAGAATTTGTCAGCACACGAAAGGAAAAAGGCAGAACACAGGGTTATACCAACCATTGCCCATACCTGAAAGGCCGTGGGACGTAGTGAGCATGGATTTCATATTGGGACTACCAAGGAAACAGAGATGATATGATTCAATCTTTGTGGTAGTCGACAGATTTTCAAAAATGGCACATTTCATACCATGCCAGAAAACCAGTGACACAACTCATATTGTGAACCTGTTTTTCAACGAAGTCATCAGACTTCACGGCTTTCCAAAGAGTATCGTTTCTGATCGAGATACCAAGTTTGTGGGACATTTCTGAAGGACCTTATGGAAGAAGTTGGGGACAAGTTTGTCTTTTATCTCAGCATATCATCCTCAGACGGATGGATAGACAGAGGTCGTAAACAAGAGCTTGGGAGATTTGTTGAGAAGCCTAGTGACTGAACACCACAGTCAGTGGGATCACATTCTGCCACAAGCGGAATTCACTTACAATGATTCACTCAATAGAAGCATAGGGCAGAGTCCATTCCAGATTGTATATGGAATGCAGCCAAGAGGAGTTTTTAAATTGAAAGATTCAAAACAAATTGAATTCATGAGTGCTAGTGCGAAGGAATGAAGGAGCTTCACATCCAAATTAAGGAGTGATTGCAGAGTTCAAGTCAAGAATACAAGAGGAGAGCAGATCAACACATGCAAGAACTTCAATTTGAAGTTGGTGATCTGATTCTTGTGCATCTGAGGAAGGAAAGGTTCCCAAGGGGAATATATAATAAGCTGACGATGAAAAATATTGGACCATGCAAGGTCATAAGGAAATTTGGGGCAAACACATATGAGATTGAATTACCCGATGGGATCGGAATCTCATTGATATTCAATGTTACGGATTTGTAGCCTTACGGAGTTGAAGAAGTAGGAGTAGAATATGAACATAAAGAGGTTCAATGGATAAAACAAATGCCTGTAGCAATAGAGCCACATATGGAAAGCATAATTAACAAGAGGATTAGCAAAAAGACCAAGAGGAATTTGAAGATACCAGTTGGGAGGATGAAGCAATAATTCATAAGCATGGACAGACCGTGCAAGAGCTCATGAATAGGAGTTCATGAAAATTTTCAAGCGAGGGAGTATGATGCAAGAGCATTGTACAAAGACAAAGATGAAGCATGCGCCTAGCCAAAGGAACAACTGGACGCGCAGATGGGAAAAAGGAGCACTCTTTTATGAAAACATTTTAAATTTTGAAATTTGAAGCATTAATGTAATAGCTAGGAAAAGGCGTACTTACATTTATGTCTCAGAGATATGAACAGATCTGGAGGGATTTCTCTCATCTATTGGATGTATTAGGCATTTAAGTCTGTTAATGTAAAGTAGGTAGATATGAATGTTAGATTAGACATTTTAGAAGCATAGGAGGGAAAACAGATATAGACACCCTCACCCTTGTATCATTGTATCTTTTGATCATCATTAAGAATTCATAAGCTGTAGAGCTGTAGCAGAGACATGTAGAGAAAAACCCATGTACAGGAGCGCTTGAGTTAATATATGAAGCTTTGACTCAATTTTCATAGTGTTGTGATGCTTACTGTTTACATTTGCTGAATGGTATGTTTACAACTGCTTTGTTTCTCTGTATGCATTTGTTTTCAGTGTTGTGTTAGGTGTATGATTTCATGTTGAGTGTATGAAGTCTGAGAGAGGAGAAGAATGAGTTTCAATTGTTTCTCTTCTTGAGAATTCCTGCAAGGAGTGCAACGAATGTTCGCAAGGTGTGTGTTGATGAGGGTATGAGTTTTATCTCAGAAAGCTCGGGAGAGATACCATTGTTCTCATATCAGCTGAAGTGAAGGTGAAGCATAGAGCCGTGAAAGGTATGCACAGGCCAATTGAAGACTTGGATTTTATAAATCCATAAATAAGGTTGAAGGACCACTATTGCAAAGAGTGCGCAGGGTCGAAGACTCAAATAACCAGAGGTTATTTGAAGGTTTTCCACAAGGGGTGCGAGAAGAGATCCTTTTGGGAAGTTGGAGTTTGTAAGTGAAAGCGTAGGAAGAATAACACCTTTTAAGTGTTCAAAGGGAGACGGAGGTTGAAATTATCTCATAGAGGTTAAGATCAGGAGGGAGAACACCGAGTCGTTTGGATAGAAGTCCTTGAGGAGTGCATCTGGTGGTCAGAATTCTCCGTGGAGAAATTGTGAAGTCACAAGGACCATAGGATCCAAAGGATTTGTAACGTGGTTAGGAGTTGGGTGAATCCACCACCCTGACATTAGGAATCAATGTGGACCACTGATTGTGGTTTGTTGAGCCATTAGATCATTTCCATAATTTGAGACCCATAAGTTCAGAGTGCAGGTCAAAACCCTTGGTCACTCAAACTCCCGGTTCGTGAAAGGGATAATCAAGTGTGAAATTTTGGCATTTCAGGGTTCGACATACCGGAAATATCGATGAAAAGGAACCAAGACCTTAGTATTTAAAATCCCAAAGTCACGAAACGCGGTGTGCCTGGTGTGAAACATCGACATTTCGACATATCGGGGTTCGACATTTCAGAAATCCAGATGATAAGGAGCTGGGGCGCTTTGCATTGAAAACCCCGAAGTCATGAAACATGAAGTGTCATCGAAGTGGAATTTCAACATTTTGGATTTTTTGGGTCTGGGAAGTAGAGGAGACAAGTGATTTTTGGAACCGTGAGTTTCAAACTCTAGGTACACGAAATCCCAAAAAAGGGTCACTATTTCGAAATTGGAGAATTGGTGCGGCAAGTGAGTTGGGATCGAGAATCGTGAACTCCTTGTAGGCAAAGTCCTGAAAGGCCATCAATCACACATTCCATTGGACGTTGAGCCATTTTGGCATTCTGACATTTCATAATTTGGGGAATCATAAGGCAAGAGGAACGATTGTTGGGTCGTTCACTCAAGTCCTGAAAGGTCGAATTTAGTGGAAATAGGCGGTGCACATTGGAACGGTCAACCCTCATTGACGATTCACATTTTGGAATTTTTCAAGAGCTGTGGGATATATTGGGACTCTCCAACCCCTGAAAACCGAAGTCCTTTGTGGCTCGAACAAAGGGTTTGATTAACCCTTGGTGTGGTTTTAGTGAATATCCTGTGTGGATCTCGACCCGAGGGTAGGGGTTCTGTGTCAGCTACAGAGGCGAATATGAAAATATGGAATGTAGATATGAATACAAAAAAATTAGGACCAAGATTGGAGAGAATGGTGAGAACCATTTGTTTCTCCTCTGCCGATTTATCAACCCCGCAAGCTTTGAGTTGTGATAGTAAATCCTTGAATTTTGTAAAGAAATATTGGATATTGTCGAAGATTTTTGGATCCAATGTGAGCAGCTCCACCTCTAGCATGTGTCCCCTCATCTCATCTTTTTTTCCAAATATCCCTTCCAATATTTTCCAGGCTTCATTGGGAGTCTTATAGGAAGATATGTGAAAAAGGAGATCGGGAGAGACAAGACTGCAAATTGTTCCGAGTGCCTCATCCATGCGATTTAAGTACTTGGATTTTTTTGTGGATGATGTTGGTTTTGTATTTGTATTCATGGTTAAACTATACAACCTTCTATATCAAAGATGTATGGCTATTTTCTCCTTCCATGAAAAATAGTTTTAAGGTTTAAGAATGAATTCTTTTTGGAATTCCATCTTTTCGCTGTCTTCAATCTTTTGTACCTGCAAAAAAATTTGGTCTAGATTTTTCTTAGTAGTCTTTCGGCTCTGATACCATGTAAATGTGTTGAAACTATAGAGAATTGATCTATATAAACAATAATACACACATTTGTAGAGAGAATTGGAAAAGGAATAAGGAGAGAAAAATGGAAGAATTCTCATTAACCGTTGTGAATAATGAATGATTTACACATGATATACTTTGTATATCTCAATGAGTTCGAATTTAGGTGAACCAATGCACCATAGTGGTGGTCTAGAGTGATATAGACACATACCAATAGTTATGGGAATGAACTGCCACCTATTCTAGTCTCGCGGGCAGTTATGGGAGTGAACTGCCACCTAATTGAGTTAACTAGTCAACTAGTCTTCAGTTAAATGACTGAACATAGAGTAGTGAGAAGTTAACTCAAGGAATCAAGGCTAATGTGCCACTTTGGTGATGATTCCAAGGTAAGGTCGAATTAGCATGGTAATTATCCCAATGTTGCATGGTGATGATCCCAATGCAACATCTAAACTCAACTCAACTAGTCAAACTGAAGTGTCAACTGAAAGAGAATATTCTCTAGGTGGAATATTCTCTCCTAAAATATAGGTGACTAGATAATGACTAATTATGACTAATAAAAAAATAAAAACCTTAGGAAAAATAAATCCTAGGTGTGTGTGAAGTAACTCCAACAGAAACAAGGGGAGAATAGAAGGAGAAAGCAAGACTAAGGTTTTCTCTTTTGATTTCATAAGATAGTTTCAGTTTTCATTCATTCTTGAGTTATTCAAAGCCTAATTCTCTTTGTGACAACATGGTATTATTATAGACAACAAGGTTCAAGATTGAACCAAAATTTTCAAACGGTTGTTTTAGAGGTGTTGATCCATCCTTGATAGTTTGTGTATTCTTGTATGTTTGTGAATTAAGTTTCATGGCTGATAAAGAATATCTTGCATAGTCAAATAGGCAGCAGTTTGTGGCAAGATGATCCAGATTATAAATTTCAGTTTTACTTGATTGTCAGAGTCTTTTTGTATGGTTTTCATCAAATATCTCTAAATCAGACTTTGGTCCATGCCCTCACAGGGGTTTTGTAAAGAGAAAAAAAACTTTTGATATCTCATAATGAAATAAATTAGATTGCTATTATGTCTTATATGTGTGTAATTGTGACTTGGTTACTTTTTGCTTTTTGATCTCCATGTTTACTTTCTGTAATCTGTATATATTTCAGAAACTTATATAAATTGTATTTTATACTGCAACATTGTTGTCATTAATAAATCAACCTTAATCCTAGTAATTAATAGTTACGGCTTGAGAGAATATTTTTGAGGCTATAAAACCAAGGGTGGTATTCCCGACTATCTTGTCCTAGCCAAGCAAGATTTGAAAATGATAGAGTAAGGTAAGTCATAAATTTTCCTCAACATTTATTTTGGCGACCATACTGGGGAGATCTTCCATATCTCTCTAGTTGATTGTATTCATGATTATAATTGAACATTTATGCTTTTGTTTTTTATTCTTTGACTATTTTCTTTTCTTCATGACAACACATGTTACAAGGCAACCCAATATTGAGCCTAGTCTTAAAGACCAAACCAACATTGCTTTAACTTTATTCAATACCATCTTAGAAATCGATAATACGTGGGCTGAGCTTGAATGATCGTAGGAAGTAATTGAACAAGACATAAGTGTTCGAGAACGCTGGAAGGATGCACAAAGGTAGCCTAGGATTCAACTATAGTTTTTTTTTTCCCTAAAGTTTTGATCTATTTTCATGTCCTTAAACCCTCACATCTCTAGGACAAGAAGAGGTTTATCTCCTTAAATCACTCATATCGCTGAAATAGGAAGAAGAAACATTGTTTTGTCAACTCAACAAGGTACTCTAAGGAGAAATTTGTCTGATTCGGCTAGTTCATATTTTTTTCCCTCACCTCTCATTTACAAAATGGCATTCATGATTGGATTTGGTGGAATTGGAGGTTCTTCTTCATATCAATATTTAGCTTCATCAATGATTGGTAGCTTTTATAGCCATCAAGTCCCTGTCCAATCTACTACCAACCCCACCAAGGTCATAAAAAAGTATGGACTTTTTCAATTCGAAGAAGATGCTACTACTACCCCATGGCATGTATCCTCCCCTTTAAACCTAACACCTACCACTTGTTCGCTACCAAAATTCAAAGAGAATATCCCTAGGTTTTTAGGAAATAACACAGTCACTACAAGTGAACACTTCGGGGCATTCTCTAATGCTTGTCACAATATAGGAGCTAATGAAAATGGTACTTGTATGCACCTGTTTGTCAACTCTCTCAAAGGGAAAGCAACGAAAGATTTCTTTAAACTCCCTCCTAAGATTCTTTCCACTTTGGAAGAGTTATTTTATTGGTTCAAATCTACTTAGGAGCAGTCTAATATCCCAACCTAACAATTACAGGAATACAATAATATTTTGTACAAATACGGTGATACTATCAAGTCTTTCAACCTATGTTTCACCAAGTTGTATAATCAAATTCCCGAACTTATTCTCCCCTAGAACCAAGCCACTTTTATGCATTACTACAAGGCTCTACCTTACCCTTATCGTCATAGGCTTGAAGAAAAGTATATTAACGATCTTGGTTTCACTCTGCATACTTGTCTAGAGTATGAATAACAACTGGAAATAACAGGTCTTCCCAAGGGAGACTCAATTAAAGAAATGGACATGTCTTCCCTCTTATAGCTTGTATAAGATATGAATAATAAAATGATATCATACGAGCGAAAGGGAAATGTCCCTTCACTTACTCCTAGGGTTTCATCTTCTTCTTCACCACATTTTGGGGATCCCAATGAAAACAACTTTCATCCCAAAGCCATCATGCCTTGCAGTTAGTGTAACTTTTGCAAGGAGAATCACGAGGAAAGTAGTTTTGAGGTAAAGAAGAATGCTAGTGATAAAATATTTGGCAAAATGCCTGAAACTACCATTTTTTTTTTAGATTTCACAGAACCAGAGGATGTCATGATCATAAACAGTAGGAATAAATCCTATGCTTCAAAAGGAAAATATGATCCCCCTCATACTTCTTCTAGCAGAATTTCATCTTCACAAGATGCTTTCAAACAAGATACCAAGACTCTTGACAGTCAAGGAACTCCCTCCCCTCTTCCCTCTTCCAAATATAACATTCTCAAGAAATTCTACAATATAAGGGTCAATGCTACTCTTCTGGACATGGTTGTCATCCTTGAACAACAAAATCATATAAAAAATTTCATGGAATGAAAAGCTTCCACCATAGCCAATCTGTCTGAAGTGGTAAAAGAAGATGATTCTAGTGTAAATAAAATAAGTGTAAATAGTTTTAGACAACCTGTAAAAAAATCCCCCATTTTTTATTTCTGTAAATATTATGGAAAAAAACAACCCATTGTTGTCTAATTTACGGTGGTTCGGGCCCAAGTGTGATGCTGAAAATTATTATGGAAGAGCTAGGCTTGCTTTGTACCGATGACAATTCCATTAGCATGCTCTCATATAATAGTATACAACAATGGACCATAGGTGAAATCAAAGATGTGACTTTGGTTCTGTGTGCACATCTTGAAATAACGATAACCCTTAATATTCAGGTAATTGACATGCCAATAAATAACTATTTGATCATCTTAGGAAGAGACTGACAAGCCTTAATAGGTGGTTCTCGTTCAGAAAACAACTGGTCAAATTCGATTGTGCATTGATTTCCGCACATTAAATAGAGCGACCATAAAAGAACATTTTCCTTTCCCTAATATGGAAGTTATTTTGCAGCAAATTGCAGGTTCACAAATGATGTCACAAATTAAAATCAGATCAAGGAGAAAAGGAGAAACAAATACAAAACCACTTTCATTACATGTTGGGGAACATTTTCTTATGAACACATGCCTTTTGGTTTATATAATGTAGGTGTCACCTTCCAAAGATCTATGCAGATAACTTTTGACGATTTGATCAGTAAGATTATTCATATTTATCTTGATGACCTGACTGTATATTCAAAAAACCGATTTGATCATTTTGGTCATCTTAGAAAAGTTCTCATGTGATGCAGAAATT
Organism: Picea glauca; assembly: GCA_000966675.3. Lineage (NCBI taxonomy): Eukaryota > Viridiplantae > Streptophyta > Pinopsida > Pinales > Pinaceae > Picea > Picea glauca. The sequence goes on along the minus strand of JZKD02S1748851.1, from coordinate 261,622 downwards.
TCAACATTTCTTTAAATCCTTCTAAGTCTATTTTTGGCGTTACTAATGGAAAGCACCTTGGGCATATTGTCTCTAATTCAGGAATACGCATAGATCCCGAAAGGATCTCTGCAATTTTAAACCTTCCTTCTCCCACTTCCAAAAAGGAGGTTCAAGCCTTTATGGGCATTATCAACCTTGTCTATAGATTTGTTCCTAATTTTGTTGTAATGGTCAAACCATTTCACAATCTTCTCAAGAAAGATCGCTCATTTTCTTGGATTGAAGACGTCAATAATTTTTTCATCAAGATTAAGAAGGAAATCATTTTTGCATCGGTTTTGGCGAAAACAAATTTTGAGAAATACTTTATTATATACACTAATGCCATGGAAGAAGCAGTTTCTGCTATTTTTGTATGATGTGATGACCAAAATAACGAAAAACCAATAGCTTACATGAGTCAAAGATTATCATATGATGAATTCAAATATTCTTATATTGAAAAAAATGCTTTTTCTCTTGTTAAATCTATGGAAAAATTTCACCACTTTATCTTAGGAAAGCATACACTCGTAAAAGTCCCTTTGCCTGCTGTCAAGTTTTTTCTCTCATAGACTTATCTTTCAGGGAAGATTTAATATTCGCTTGCCAAGGTCTAGGAGCATGATTTAACCATCATGACTTCAAAAAACATTAAGGGACGAGACTAACCCTTCACTTGGCTCAACATGTTGAAGCAAGTGAAGAAATTGATGAACAAGATAGTCCTCTTTCAACCCTATTTTACATTGATAGTCGAATTCTTCCTATAGCTGAACATCTTTGGTATAAAGATTTGGTGTATTACTTGCAAAATCAAAAATGTCTAGGTAGCTTAGAAACTCATCAAAGGCTCATTACCCCTTAATTGGGAAATATTACATTAGTGATGTTATTTTATTTATGTCAGCTTTAGTCCATTAGTTGTAATTATACCTCCTAGTCTCCTATAGATACCAAGGAGACATTTTCATTTAGAATCATCTTGTAATTGTACATTTATGTGGGCATAAGGAGGTTTCCCCCTCGAAGAGGCTTATTATCTAAATTTCTCTCTTTCTTAACACCTTGAGTACTTATTCTGAGGTTTTTCTATGCTATATTGATATTTGGTTCTTAACATGTGGTATCAGAGATCAAGGTCTTGGGTTTCACTGCTACATCTGAGACACCTTGGAATTTTCACTATAGATTTTGTTTCTAAAACATTTCATAAGGAACGAATTGGAGGATATTTATTAGATGGATCAAGGTACGTTGGGTTAAAATTTCAACTCCTAAGGCCTTATACTTTTGGAGATACAACCTGTTCAAGATAGGGTTCTGGAATCATCCTGAACTGATTCATTGCGAAATTTTTATTATAAATTTTTTTCTGTAACGTTTTTGACCCTGAAATCTGGAGGATATTCACAGAAATTAGTAAGGTATTGGTGGTAAAAATTTCAGCTTTTGTGTCATCTGAAATTTGTAGATACATCCTGTGGAAGATAGGGTATCTGACTAGTCCTATTGACTAGTCTCAAGAAGGTGTTCCAGGTAAAAAAATCATAACTTCTTCCTAGAGTATCCAAATTAAGTGAGAACGGTTGCATTGGAATATAGTGGACAATCTTTAGTATTTTTAGTATGAGTTTCAGAATTTTATATCAATTATTTTGTGTGGGGCATGCTATACAAGTGAGATCTCATGGAAAGGCCCAAAATTAACAAGTTGAGGGGAATTTACCGTAAATTCCACTTGGCACATCCAATTTTGATCAGAACTGTGGAATTGCAGAGAAGAAATATCAAAGAACTAAAAAAGAGAAAGTTTCATACCCAGAAGGGTCGAAACTTTGGAGATACAGCAGAAGAAAGATTGTCTAGAAGAACCACCTCAAAATCAAGGTTCAAAAATAATACTTAGACAACATGCCACCAAAAAAGGGAACTTCTACACCAAATAAGCCTCCAAAAAGTCCTACTTGGACTCTTGATGAAGGTGACGAAATGCATAGGAACATAAATGAATTACAAAAGAAGACAGTGACAAAAGAATAACTATAAGGGATGATGGTTTCTACTGAAGCTAAATTGGAGACAATAATGGATACTGGGATGGATGGTTTAAAAAGGGATATCATGGAAGGAATGAAAAATTTCCTAATAGAGAGGACACCTGAAAGTGAAAATGTGTCCCGAATTTCATGATGAGGACACAAGGAAGATGAATCAAGAATGGAGAAACTCCAACTTTGGGTTGAAGACCAACCACGTTCCTAAGATTGATATGAGGAAGTTTGATGGTAAGGACCCAATCACATGGATACTTCAGATGGAGTAATTATTTGATCTACATAATGTGCCACATACACAAAAGGTATGAATTGTTTCTTTATATTTAAAGCCCAATCAATTTGTATGGTATCGATGGCTTTGTTCTCGTAAATCACTCATCACTTGGACAATCCTCATGGAAGAAATGATAACACACTATGAGGATACAAGGAGCAATACCTTCTTTAGCCAATTGATAAATATCAAGAAAAAGGGTTTAGTTACAGAGCACATTGAAAACTTTCAAAGATTGAATATAAGGGTAACCGATATTCCAGATGAGCACTTGATTGATGTATTCATAGGAACTTTAAAGGCTAAAATTCAACATGATGTTCACCTTTGGGAACCCAAATCATTGGAGAATGCATTTAGGGTGGAAAGAAATGTTGAAAGTAAAAATATGGCTATGGCTACTAGAAGGACCAATCCTAATAGCTATAGAGAGAATAATGCTACTTCTTCTAAAACACCTCAACCTACAAGGTTCACACCTCAACAATTGGAGGAAACAAAAGAAAAAGGTTCATGCTTTAATTGTGACAGCAAGTACAGTAAGGGACATAAGTGTGGTGAGAATAAATTATTCTACATAGATTGTGAAGAGGAAGAAGAACAAGAACAAGAACCATCTCAAGAT
>JZKD02S1748851.1:169595-205131 GCA_000966675.3 Picea glauca | reverse complement strand
GTGGGGCCAAGTGACCTAGAAGATGTTTTTAAGGAAGCTACTTGGAGAGTATAAATAAGAGGAAAGGCTCTCTCATTTTAAACACACTTGAGAATATTGAATATCTATAGGTGTCAGAGGTAACCAAGAATATGTAAGACATAATTCTAAGGGAAGGTCAATAAAAGAAGGCCGAAATGCAAGAAAGGATAAATTCTTATGATGGTGCTTTCTAAGGTATGTTATTTACAGGTCATCTCACCATTTTCGCTATAAATTTTTTTATATAATGATTTAGACCATGAAATAGCTATGAAATTGAGAAAACATATTCAAGTATCTGTGGTACAAAATTCATCTTGTGGGTCATTGTATTTTTTGGAGTTACACTCCGTGGAAAATAGGGTTTTTGGCTAGTCCTAAAACTAGTAAAAAACATGTGTTTTGGGTAAAAACATCATAACTTATTCATAACAGATCAAAATTTAGTGAAACAAAATGTGTTGGTTAGGGTACAATCTTTATTATTCTATGTAACATTTTCAGATCAATTCAACAAATATTCCATCTGGGGAACACTCTACAAGGCCACTCTCTAGAATAAGCCAAAATTCAGCAAGGTATGCCATTGTTTTTATAACTCCTTTTATGAGAGGTTAGAAGTAGTGAAACCTGGAGGAATTTCATAAAAAAACACTGAAGAAAATTGTATATCAGTTTCATATATTTATACATTATAGGTAGAAAGTTATGATTACTTCAAGTTAGGGTTGTTGACTAATCGAAAACTAGGCATGTGAGACTAAAGAAAAATTTGATGAAAATCCTAGTCTCTTGTTGTTGAATTTAAGGAATTTTTGCAGGAATGTGATCATATACACTAGGTATATTACAAAGCTAAAAATCAGATTTGGATGATGAAATTGATGAGAGATTTTGGTTGAGGTACATGTTGAGTACATGGTTGAGACAAGTAGTTGATGAGTTGGCCCATACATCAGGTGTATTGTTGATGATGTTGCTACATATTAATGAGTCATAGTTGATGATTAGTTGACACATGATTGGTACATACTTGGTACATGGTTGGATGCAATTGTTTATGGTATAGGTTTATTACAGGCTATTTGTTACAGGTTGGTGCATGGTTGATGCATTTTTTTATGGTACACGTTGATTACAGGTTGAGGTACAGGTTGATGAATGGTTGATGCATGGTTCAGATTTATTGATACAAGTTTACAACAATATATCTCATAGTGATAGGTTGATAGTGGTTCCATCATTCTACTTCTACTTCAGGGTGGCAGGACAGGGCAAGGACAGGTGGTTGTAGCCACCTTCTGGTTGTAGCAAGAGAACATAGGGGGTTGTAGCTTCCTTCTAGTTGTAGCTAGAGAATTGGGGAGTTGGAGATTCCCTCAGGTTGTATCCTGAGAAACTAGGGGGTTGGAGCCTCCTTCCAATTGCAGCCGAAAAACAAAGGAAGTTGGGGCTTTCAATGAATGTAATTCTTCAAGACATATAAGAAAACACATTCTGTGGTTTTCTCCCGATTTGGGTTTACACGTAAAACACTAGTGTATTGTGTATGTGTATGTTTGTTCATTTGTTCATTTCTTATTTACTCTGCAGTTATTGGATGATAATGCTTTATTGATATAACACTCAGAATATATGGTTAAAAAGGATTAAATTGCTCTATTATTGATTCACCCCCTTTCTAAGTAATCCAACAGATAGTATGTGTATTCTTGAATGTTTGTGAATTAAGTTTCATGGTTGATAAATAATATCTTGCATAGTCAAATTGGCAGCAGTTTGTGGCAAGTTGATCTAGATTATAAATTTCAGTTTTACTTGATTGTCAGAGTGTTTTTGTATGGTGTTCATTGGGGATCTCCAAATCAGACTTTGATCCATGCCCTCACAGGGGTTTTGTAAATATAAAAACACTTTTTATATCTCAGAATGAAATAAATCAGATTGTTATTCTGTCTTATATATGTGCAATTGTGATTTGGTTACTTTTATCTTTTTGATCTCCATGTTTACTTTCTGTAATCTGTATATATTTCATAAACTTATATAAATTTTATTTTATACTGCAACATTGTTTTCATTAATAAATCAACCTTAATCCTAGTAACTAATACTTACATATTGAGATAATATTTTTGAGGCTATAAAACCAAGGGTGATATTCCCAACTATCTTTTCCTAGCCAGGAAAGATTTTAAAATGATTGAGTAATGTAATTCATACATTTTCCTCAACAACACTCTTACCTATGGAGTGTCATATTACTTCTTTAAATTTGGCAGTGGAATTATTGTCGGACACTTCACCGCTTGAGGAACGCCTTCTATATATCAAGCAACTCGATGAGCAGTGTTGTGCTATAGCCTTAGCCAATGAGCCTCATAAGAAACGAGTCAAGTGCCATTATGATCATTCCGTTCGTCCTCATATTTTCTCCGTAGGCGATCTTGTCCTAGTCTATGATCAAGACAAGGATCCCCTCAGGGCAGGAAAGTTCAAACCCATGTGGTTTGGACCGTTCATTGTGAAAGAGGTCTTGGAGAAAGGTGCTTACCATTTGGTTTATTTTGAAGGAAATTCCTTAGAGGAGCCTAGAAATGGGCTCTACTTTAAGAAGTAGTACTCTTAGGTTGGTCACCTGGGTGACTTCTTGTATATATGTATAGCTTCTAATACATTTTTGTTTTTTTTGTTTTTTGGACGTGTAGGTATTTATGTCATCTTTTTCACTGTGGTAGATGTCAAGTGAATTCAATGTTTATTTTTGGTTTGCGAATGACACTAACCAACACACTTGGAGGCTTGCTTACGCAACATGGGTGATTTTCACACCTGGAGGCCAGTTGTTATCTTTCGGAGGTATTTGTCTAGGCGATGCTACAAATAATGTTGTTGAGTACAAAACAACGATAGAATTGCTTTGTGATGCTTTGTCACATGACGTTTCTAACCTCCAAGTCTGCCTAGATGCTCAGTTGGTTGTGTCTGAATTAAATGGGGTTTACCACGTTTATGATCCCACTCTGCACAAACTATTCCTTAGGGTGTGCCTCTTAGAATGATATTTCGATTAAATTACATATATCCATGTTCCTAGGAGATTTAGTTGTCTAACAGATACTCTAGCTAATCAAGTTTTAGATTGGCATGTTGCTCACATATAAAAGAAAATCACACACATACACATGTAAATACATTTGTATAAATTTCATCCATAAGACAAGAAAGATGTAAATATATATGTGTCTGTGTGTGTGTGTGTCCAAAAATAGTGTCATGAGTACATAGGTGGGCATGAAAGCCTAAAAAATGATCAGTCTACATCGCTGGGATTATGCTCTCAAAAAATACATATGGTACAAAAAGTTCCCTTGACACATAAATGGTATAATTCTATCTAAGGACGAGGCCTATTGGGACTGCTATAGTGTACAATGACATTTTCCAAATGCTGGAACAACTGGACCCAAGTTTGAGGCACGCCTACTACATGTGGTTGCATAGTGGAGGGGAGATCCTTGATCTCGGCCATAGGAACAACACGAATGAGTGGAGTGAGTTTGTGCTCCACTCGTCACAAAAATCTATCAACCTCTCCAACTAGGGGTCCCCCTACAACTGCTGGTCTTGCCTCAGGTCGAGGATGTCTTCGAGTCCTAGCGAAGTCCGTTGGTCGTACAGGCCCAGATATGTACATAACAGATACACGAGTCAATACTCTATACACACATAAAAAGGATATAATGAAAATTAAAAAATTAAATAGACTTGAAAATATGTTACCTATCTCACCTCGCTCTTCACTAGGAGGCACAAACATTTCAAATCTCTAGTGAATTTGATCCTTGCATATGGGTAATCCTCGATCACTGAGATCTGAAGTGCTCGCTAGTAAAAAAAAATTCGTCAAATGCATCTATGGTCCTTCCTCCACCTTGTCTAGGAAAAAATGTTTCCCACCTTCTCACTGATGGGAAGTAGGCTACATGCCCCTGTACTGTCTCTCTAGGACTCAGACTGGGCACCCTCTCAAATAATAAGGAGAAAAATATAGTATCGAACCTGAGGTTTTTGTTAGTACACCGTCGAGACGTTGTAAGTTGTCTCTTCATGCATACCATCATGGTAGTACTCCAGTCAAAGATGGTGGCCTCCAAACACTGAATGGCACAATGCATATGTGCCCGAGAGGCCTGGTGAAGGGTTGTGGATCCAATAATCTACCCAATCAAAAGTAAGATCACATGCAAATATAGACTAGTGATCTTGTGGATTGGAACTTAAGAACCTACCTTCACTGTGTCGGCCTCACAATACATCCGATTGTAGTCCTCGATGTTGAAAGGAACTAGAGGAAAATCCCTCAAGTTAAGTGGTTCGCCTCTTCTCGAAGGGCCAATAAATAAGTAAATGTCCTCTATGGTTGGGGTCAGTGATTGACCCTCTAGCATGAAAGCCTCTGCATCAGGATGCCAATACTCCACAAGAGCATTCAACAGAATCGATTGTGCCCTCATAAATGGACATTGGAAGAAATTCCATAACCCACATTGTTTAAGTGCAATGATGGCCATAGGGTCCTCCTCGACTAGGACATCGAGATCCTCATGTTCTCTCTCTTTTCAATGAACATACATCCTGTTACATGGAAAAATAGAGAGGAGTCATCACTTGTTTTTTATTTTTTCAAAGTGGTAGAGGGTGTACATAGGCTTGTTTGTACACATGATGTTTAATCTTCTTCCCAAGTACATACATGGGCTGGCGTTTGACAACCCGCGTACATGCATGGCTGCTCATTTTACAAGAGCACATCCCCTTCAAACATAAAATTAAAACTAAAAGAAGGAATTGAATTAAGGTGTAGGTGTTTTGTACTTACCTAGTCCAAACATAAGGTCATTTCGTCCACTGAAGCTCCCTGAATCCACTCTTTTAGCAAAGGGGTCTTTTCACCCTTTTGTTGATTTTCAAATTGCAATGGTAAAAATAAGTTTTCCACTCCTATTTATAGACTTTTTTGGCCCCTTTTTCTCCCTTTTGGCCCCCTTTTCCTTTTTTCTTGGCTTGGTGATCACTTGATTTCACTTCTGAGTTTTCTATTGGTCATTTTGGTACTCTTTTTATTTCAGTTTGGTAACTTTTTGGGATGGGTCATTTTTTTGGTATCCTTTGGTAAAAATCATTTTTTACAACTTTTTGCATATAAGTTAGGATTTGATTCCCACCATTTGCATCTCATTGTATTTTTATCTTTTCCATAGGATCGACCCCACCGAAGTGCAACACAAAACCTTCATTGCTTGTTTAGAAGTGTCGTAATTAGGTGGTAGAGCCTACCTTTACATTGATTCCCTAGGTAGATCCTTGCTGCATTTTTGGCATCCATGATGTCAGTAATGAATATACACTTGGGAGTCCTTGTTATTCATATCATGATTAATAAATGAAGCCTCATTCTTTTGTTTACCTTAATCCTAGGTCTTACCCTCGGGACTCCATAATGAGCATGCTTTGTTGTCTTTCAAGCCCACTTTGAAATTCAAAAGCAACATCCAACGAGACTGTATTTATTCTTTTCGATCTCTTCTGGATTAATTGAGAAAAGTATCCCCCTAGAGTCTTCTTTAATCCCTTTTCAGTCTCTCTAAAAATGAAAATATTTTTGAGCGATCTTGTTTCCCTTGACGCTCTCCAAACTCAAATTTGAAGGCACATTTGTTCGATGGTAGTTTACCCCTTTTTCAGTTGGGATGGATAATTTAATGAATAAAGGTATGCTATAGGAACTTCGGTTCACTAGAAGAGTATTCTCAAGCATAATTTTAACCCTTTTTCGGGCCCAAGTGACTAAATCTTCGAAAAAGGAACATTCTCTTTGCTTTTGGTTTATCACCTTTTTCGAGCCTCGGAGATTACTTACGAAAAAGGAACCCCCCTGGAGTCCAGAGTTAATCTCTTTTCAGACTCCCTAAAATCCAAAAGATCGTTGAGTGACCTTGTTACTTCACACTCATTAAATTGGTCCAAAAGAACATCTATTGGCATGATTTTACCCTTTTCTCTAGCATGTAGATTATAGCGGAAAAAGGTATGCCTCGAGAGATTCGCCTCACCGGGATAGTTCTCCTCGGTTACTTTTATACATTTTCAGGATAAGGAGACTAAAATCAGAAAAAAGGATGTGAGTCCATAGTTAATCTCTTTTCAGACTCCTTAAAATTGAAAATATTTTTGAGTGATATTGTCTTTGTCACACTTGTTAAAATGGTTTTGAATAGACGTCTTTTCGGTGAAAGTTTAACCCTTTTTCGAACCAAATAGACTATCTCTGAAAAATGTACTCCCTGGAGACTTCTTTTCCATTTTTTCAGACTCTCTAAAATGTGAAAAAGCTATTGAGATTACCTTCTCTAGGATTGTAAAAATTTACATAGAAGGGGTCTCATTGTGTCTTGCTTAATCATATTGCCGGTCTCATATTTGTATCTTTGGCCTAATTCCAGCTCCATGTTTCTCTCAACTGAACCTTTGAAGCATTCCTTTTATGCAAGCCTTGCATCACTTCTTCCCTCTAAGACTTGACACCTTGACCCATGGAGGAATTTTCCCCGAGTGTCCTTTTCCTGCACATGTCTCCTTTCTCTGAGCATTAGTATGTTCCATGCACTTGGAACTAGTATTCTTTCTTGTGACACTCGTTCCTCCATTGTAACATAGCATTCTATAATTATTTTTCAAGATCTTTAAAAAATGGAAAAAGACAAAAAAATCAAATATTCCAAAAAGAGAGGATGGGAAATATACATTCTTTTTTCCGTAGCAAAGAAATTTTCCCTTGGACAAATCAAATCCTTTCATTTGTTCATAAAGCATTTGGATCTAGTTTGAACTTAGGAAGTTGTTCTCTCTACATATAGTTGTATCCTCCTCCATTTGGTTACTCTTCCAAACATATGGAGAGTTTGTGTTGCCTCCTGCATCACAAACTTATGCAAATGTCATACTACCTGAGTCTGATCATATTTCATTCTTTTTTCCAAGGGAATTTTTACCCCACCTGAGTCGGCCTTTGTGTAGTTTGTTTCATGACTTTCATGAGTTGGCCATCCTGAGAGTCCAATCAAGTCTAGATTCAAAATTGACAAAACTTCTCTGCCCGATCATCGATATCCTCTAGTATTTTTCCAATAGACTGTCGAAGACCTTAGGGTAGTGAGTTATGCACTCCCATTTTCTCCTACATGAATTTGGAATATCTTGAAGTTGTTTCTCGAGCTATGAAGAATTCATCTCCAGCCACATGCGACAATAGCTTCTTGAAGATGCATACAGTACTTGTATATCTTCAATTGATTTTGAGATGTAGATTTGTTGTGTATTTCGTGCGGATACAATTATATAGTCATGTGACATGGATATGTAGTGTATTTGATTGGAAACCATGATTCTGTTCATCCCAAGAATGGGTATGCTCGCCTCAGAGAGACAATTTTTTTTTTGCAAATGACACTTCCCAAACTCTGGTCTCAAGCTCACTCGATTTTGTGCATTGGTGAAGATGTTGTAATGTATTTCGTCCATCAGTTGCTCTTATGACCTAATACATTAGAGGGCATCTGCTAGAGCCCTAAAATTCCCTACTCATGCATACATGGCATTGGCCCTCTTACTTGCATAATTTTCCAAATCATTGTTGAGAAGCTCTACTTAAAAAAATAATTTTTAGAGCATGTATGCACCCTGAACCAATACGACCCATGTACATATGCTCTTTGCATGTTAGAAAACCTATGTACATATGCTTGATGCACAATACATATCCTGTGTATACCTCCAAAAGTTTCAAAAATTATAAAGTTGTAATGAATTCGGTGGAATTCACGGGATATTGGAGGTTTCCCAACCAATTCACCTACTATAGGTCGTCCCCAAACTGAATTACCATCCTTTTGTCGTATAAAAGTAGGTGTCAGGGTCTCATTTCACAAATAAGCATAAGAACAGTGAAACCCTACCCAATTTCACTACCATTCCTTTCCAAAGCATTTGCTACCTTTTGTGAATTACTACCTCAACATTCCCTCTTTAGCCCCTTCTTCTTCCATTCAATCCATTCCCTTCCCTTGAGGTGATAAGAATATTGAGAGAAGAGGCCTATTGAAGGTGCATTTGGAGAATTGTAAAGAGGAGATTGGACCAGGTTCACATAACGGTGGCTAACATGGATTGTAAGTTCGAGTCTTTGTTTGACGAATAAAGGAATCTCTTTTCCTTGTCCCAAATGATGATATTTTGTGTATTTTATTTGATTTATACATGGAATTTGATATCTAACCCTAATTTATGAAAATAAATAGCATGCTTGTAGTCCTTGTTTTCCTAGTCTTGGATGCAGGTCAGCCTTGGGAGGAGACTTGCAGTCTTTGGAACTACAGAGCTTGAAAAGATTATCACCAGACATGGGATAAAAGGTATAGTTATCGATCTTCTCTTCTACTTTATGCATCCCCCCCCTACCTCGGCAGGGTCTGCAACGACATCCTAGTCTAAAATTATTCCAATTCTTTCTGAGTTGGATTATCTCTTCAGGTCCCTGCTAGAACCTCCATGAAACAATTCCACAGGTCCTTGCAAAATGCATCTGCATGAACAAGTATTGGGCATGAGTTCCCTCCATGTGATCACCTGCTGTGACCACACACCTATCCAAAAGGCACTTCGCCACTCATGACCTTGTTCATTTTCATGTGAGCCAACTAACTCTTCCCTTTCCTGAATTTTGAACTAAGATCTTAGCACTTGCTAGCGTCATTCCTTAACTTCCATCGATGTTACCTTCGACCATGACCCGGGGCTCAAATCTCAAGCACTTCAGGATTTCTCACTTCACGACTCCACGTCTCGTGAATTTTGATTGCTCGTTCTTCTGAAACCCAAATTAGCAAGTTCCGCTAGCCATATCAACGATCGAAAATCCCCACGATACAATGGTCTAGATCTCCCTTTCGTGTATCGAAAATTCATGGTTCCCAAAGTTGGAGGACCACTCACCTCCTTTATCCCGGTCCCTGATATTCCACGTTCTCCCTAGACAATCAACAGTCTATGCTCTCTCTTCAATCAACAGCTATGATCAAATCCCAGACTGGGATTTTGCAAATCCTCATGACTCTTCCCTTTGACCTTTCCACTCTAGGAGTCAGCGAAATGTTGATATCTTTCCATGTGCCCTATCTCAATGGATGGTTCCAATGATTTTGGGACTTGAAAACTTCACAAAGTTCACTCTCCTATGCAACTCCAAAGGGTTTAAACCTCGTGCATGTTCCTCTGGATCCAACGGCTATTGGTCCACGTGCTCATATTTGATGGTTGAGATCTGGTTCCTCCTACACACTCTTCCAAGTGTCTGGATGTGAGATTCAATGGTCCAGGTCTCTTCCTCTGCAGTTGATCTAACGACTGTCATAGCTCCTCCTCCAACTTTGTTCCCTGACTTGGAAGAATTCCAAATATTTCAAAGGTATCTCCCTTTGATTTCTCTATGAGCCTAGATACTTGGGTCTTGCCTGCATTTTGAAGACGGTGTCCCTCCTGAGCTTTGGAAATGAAACAAAACCTCATCCCTAATGCTCACTTTCACTCTGCGTGCAACTTTGCACTATCTCTTTTGAGCTTCTTTAACTTTTTCAGTTTCTAAGGGAATCAACCCTCTGCTTCCTTATAAGACTTTTGGTTCCCTCCTAACACACTCTGTGCTCAACCTCCTGAGCTTTTGGACTTGGAATAAGTCTGATCCTGCACACTCCTTGTGTTATGACTAGCCTTCAGATGGTTGTCTTTCAACACTTCATCCGAGTGTTGGCCTGGTGCACTCCTTGCATAGGTATTCCTCCAAAGTATTCAACAACTCTATTTCAACCTTGAGCTTCAACTGCTCGAACCTTGAAGGTCTCCGTCCCTTCCGCTCCTTGAAGGGATATAAGTGCCCTCTTGGCAACTTATGCTCAAGAACTCCTTGCTGAGCTTACAAAGTGTTCATTAACTCCATGAGTGTCTCTCCTTCGACACTTCTCTTCTGTCTGAACTCGAAACAAATTTCTCTTGTGCACTCCTTGCACTTGATTGATGCCCTCCTAGTAGAGCTCTACATAATCCTCCACATTTTTTTCTCTCTGTTCCTTCCTATGCACAGTCTCTCCTCCAAGGTGTTCATTAACCTTGAGTCTCCTTGATTCTACAAACTATCCTAGTGTGCCCTCCTGGCACGTTCTCCTCTGAACTCGATTCGAGATTCATATGCACACTCTTTGCGCTAGCTCACAGAGTCTTCAACACTCTGTCATGCACTCCTTGAATTTGGTCTTAAAAAACACAAAACAGATTAAAAAAACTCACAGATAGAGAAATTCTATCTATCCCTGCATATGGAATCTAACATACATGTACAACATCAACTCATGAACACATAAATGACATTCAAATAAAAAAACACACACAAACAACTCATGGGAAGGAAAAAATGCTTTATATTAATCTCAGAATGTCTGTACAATGTTTACAAATACTGTACTGCAACAGAGTCTTAGTTCTCTACTCCCTTGAGCTCTCTACTCGTTCGTCTCATCTAATCTCTCCTAATGAATCTAGATAAAAATATCATTTTACAAAAGAGGGGCTCATCAAGCCTTTCCCTCTATCTACCTACTCTCATTAATTACATTGAATTACATTTAATGGCTAGCTAGTCTAGATCAGATATAGATCTCTCATCCTGTCAACCATTAAAGGTGACTCTACCTATAGCCTACACAAAAGTATGTCTTTGGCTCTTCCATCATTACAAACATTTAATTGTATTTAATTACAATTTGAAATTTAAAATGAGGGATGACTCCTCTCCCTCCTTGAATGCGCTTGAATGTGTTGTCTAGTTGGCATGTTGTTGGGTTGGAGTGATGCTCTTGCACCACTACTGCTTTTTTTTCATTGATTTTTTTATGTTTGGGGTAGAGTAGAAACTAGATCGACTTTTAGACAGTCATTCGCTATGTCTATATCTTAAACCCTGGTATAGTTAAAGGGGAGATTTTCCTACTAGCACTATGCATCTCTCTATATGCTATATTGGTATTCCATGTCCATCATACTTTGGGATGAATATGTTCTCTTCTTCTGCACCAAATCTAATGTGCAGTAATCTCTTACATTGGTACCAGTTCCTATTTTTTCCCTTGTGTACGCCCCACCAACACGCAGGTGTTTCTTTTAGAGAAATACGCAAGGCTAATAGTATTTGGTTTTCTAAAAAATCTTCTTCATAGTTTTCAATATATATTTCCAAAGCATTCAAGCCATGAAAAGTGGGAGGTTCCCTTACCTCTCTACCAACCCACCTTACTGCGCAATATATTCTTGCACACCTCCTAGTTTAAATTTCATGTAGCCTATGGTGCCAGTTTTCCAAACCTATGTTAGAATATGAGGCACATGAACTTATACATCTCTAACTAAGTACTCCATCTGTAGTTAGATTGAAATAATCCTCTTCTCGCGCATTAGTTCTGTATAATTGATTTATTTCATCTAAGTCCATAAATTTTGGCTCTATGTACCTTTCTCCTTCTGAGGGATCTAAAGGTATTATTACCCTATATTCTCCTTATTCAAAGATCATCTTTCTTGACTTCAGGTTAATAAAATCCTTGTTATCAAATGCCTAATCTAGTCCTAACAATGTCAGATAGGGTGTTGTGCCATCCACTATGTCTATCACCTCAAATTCTGCGATAGTGCGCATTCCATCTAGGTCCACTATTATACCCTTCAGTCTACCGTTTGGGATCACTATGTGTTGATTAGACAACTTTAATTAAAAAGGAAAGTAACCCAAGGTGGGTTCTCCCATACACTCCTAAGTTTTCTTTGGTAGAACATTAACTTCAAACCCTAACTCTAGTATTACATCCCCCATATTGAAATCTCCAATATTTGCATTCAACCTAAATTCTCAACTTGTCCTTCTCTTCCTATGTAAATAGTTGACTTTTTTGTGTTCTAAGTTTACTTCTACCTCAGGGTTACATTTTTCTAATAGGTTTTGTAGTACTTTCAATGAGAATTTATCATCTAACAACTTGATACATGACACCAAAAAATTATTTAAGTTACTTACTTTCTCTGTAGATAGTCTTCTAGTGGTGGGATCAAATGAAGGTGGCATGTCATACACCGACCCCTCATAATTTGGCTGTGAATTTGATGTAGAAGGAATGTTATTCTTCATAATCTCTTGTCTAGTCTCCTGGAATGTCTCCTTTTCATTGCGTGCATACAAATTCCGTTGTGGCGTAGTTTTCTTTCTCACCCAATGGTGTTGGCCCTGGTCCTCTTTTGATGCATCAACTCATGTTTTAGATCCTCCTCGAGTAACTATGTTTATTCTCTTCCCATCATCTCTAGATTCTGTAGAAATCCATTGCACATTCTAATTATTTTAGTTCCTCTTTTCTTTTATCTTTACTAATAATGTAGGGAATTCCTCTGTGTCATGGTTTGTTGCACGAAAATACATACATGTCATAGATGAAAGTGGGTAGTCTCTCGCAAAATTTTCTGGCTTCTAAAAAATTGTGGCATACTACAGAACCTTTACCTCTTCCAAATCCACCTTTGCCACATCCTCCACCTTTGAATCTACCTCTGTTTCCTTGGTTATCCTTGAGCAGTGTATTATACTAAGGTATGCGGTTATACTATGCATTATTATACTGTGGCTACACATTATTGTACTATTGTTGTATGGTATTGAATTGTGGCTACACATTATTGAACTATGGTAATCTGATAATTGGATCTATTCCTGCCATTTTGAAATTTGTTGATATACAACCTCCATGCGGTGTAGAAACTTGACTACTAATTCTTGATAGTTGATTTTCCATTGATGGTCCCTCGACCTTCTAAAATTATTCTATTGTTAATATATGGTTTCCTGAAAACTTGTGTTCCTTCATATGTGTTCATCACACATGGGGTTGTGGGTTCCACACTAACTGTGATCTGGACTAGGGTTCCACCTTTTTCAAGCCCTAGACCTCTTGTTTTCCTTTCTTATGTGGTACAAAGGATTTCCTCAATATTATCCACAACATGGATTTCCTCTACCTCTTCTTTATCACTTTCCAATCCCTCTCACTCAAGTATAACCCTCTTCTTATTATTCATATTATACTGGTAGGGTCTACCATTTCACATCGTTCAAACTCTTTCCATAATCTATTATATATGATCCTCATCCATCATCATTGGTTCCATTTCCTCTTTATTCTTTCCTTTATCTAGATCCATGTCCATATCTTAGACCACTGTTACTGCTTCCCCCATTCCCCCATGAACGCATAGAAATATATTTGTTTGATTCCATGGTCATCACACCTTTGTCATACAATAAAATATTAAATGAAGTGTAAAGTTATCTAATATACCTACCTCTAGGTCCCTTCAGAAAATCCTTCTCTACAACAGTATATGACTTCGTAGTATCAAGTGCAAATTCAATGAAACCCTACAATAATATTGTCTAACCAAAAATCCACTACGTGGGTGAATTTATTTTTAACTTTTTGCAACTATGTGATCTCGATAGAAGCCCATTCTAATTTTCTTATCTGTTTCGTTGGATTATTATCCTTCAACCTCAATAGCCACTCTTGCATTAGTTGTGGAAATTCATAAAAAAATACTTCATGCAGTTCACTAAACACATACCTGTCGAGATATTTCTGCGGTGTATCTCTACGGTTTCTATTGTCCTTTTGTTTGAATTTGAGCTTCTTTTTCCTCAACCATTTCTCAATATCCTGCTTCATAGGATTCCACAGCCTGAAAATCCCCTTTTACACCTTCATTCTCCATGTTGTTCTTCAACAAATCCCTTGCAATCCATCCTTCTGAGTTCCAACCGACAACATAACCATTTGGTGGTTGTATGGGTTGAACCATGTTTTGATCATTAAGGTTTAAAAAAAAACCCTCAAACCATCGACCCTCCTTGTAAACCAAAAGAAAACACTACGCGTAGAGTGCACAACACAGGGTCACCCGAGATGGCTCATGGGAGACCACATGACTCAGATGTCTATAGTTATGGAAGGGATTGGGGATGTTGTTCTCTATATTTTTATCATGCATTAGTCTTCAAACTCATTAACCATTGCATTTATTCACCAGACCATTCATCTAGATATATTATGCATTAAACGATTTAACCATTCATTCATTATCCATGTTGCACGTTGTAATATCCTAGATTAACCATTCATCAATTAAATGTAAATTATAGAAACAACAAAGAAAATCATTCAAAAACATCAAAACAAGATGATTTTACCATGGTTCACCCCCCCTTGGACTACGTACACAAAGATCTGTATTCTGAGGCTTCTTTATTCCTCAGAATCAGTGATAAGATTCAAGTAATAGAAGTGATGCGTACTAGGTTGGAAAAATCTCCATAGCTTGTGACATAACCCTCCATTACAATGCTCATAAATCCCATCCATGACCTCCACAGGCCATCATCCTTTTAAAAACTTAACCAATCCTTTGTGCACAATACACAGACAATTGTGTGCACTAAGGCCAACCCAATAACAATTAATCATAACAACCAATCTTCAACTATGAATAACCTCTAATATTTCCTCCTAGACCTCTATTTATACTACTATGGAGGCTAACAATCATTACAATTACATAAAAAGCCCTAAGTTTATGTGGACACCACTTGTCCACTTTGTAACATCCTATGCGCACTAATTCACACTTTCATCACATTGTTATTCCTGTATTTCCAGCGCACACTGCATCCTTAGCCCAATCTGCCTCATTTGCTGCAATATATTCAAAACTTACTCAAAATAGCCTGCTCCAATAGTGACAAATGGGAAGCTTGGAATTTTTTCCCTCTTCTATGCAAAGGAATGAAGCATGCCAAGTTTCATAGATTTAATATCTACACTTTGCACTAGTTTCTCTGCATTCTTGAAAGAGTTTTGGTAAATATATTTCTTTATTTATAAAAGGCTTGGAAAATATACTTTCAGTTATCTTTCTTAACATGTAAATATTTATATAAATATTTGTATCAATCATTCTTCAAATTCTATCCATCAGGGAGACGAGATGGGAATGCATGTTCATAGGTTGAAGGGTTCAGAGTGTAATGGCTGGAGCAATTATAAGGGTCTTCATATATTTTATAACATTAAATTTTACCCCCTTTAGAGTTTTAATGTTTGATAGATGAGAGGAGTATGCACATTCGGAGTTCAAAGAGCTTGGAGTGTGATGTCCTGAGCATTGTAATGTCTTTCATATATTTTATAATATTAAAAAATTACCCCTTTTTGTAGTCCGACTGTTGGAGGATGGATATGGAAGAATACGTTTGGAGTCAGAAGATTCAAAGTGCGATGACCTCCATGTATAAGGTATTAAACATATTAAAATAATTAATATCTTCCTTTTTTCGGAGCTTGGTTGTTGGATAAAAGGTATGGGAATGCATGATTTATGTGAGAAATTTGGAGTGCGAGAGCTTGGGATATCAAAATATTAAATACAACATAATCCCTTGTTGGAATACTAAGAGGGGGGTGAATTAATAGTATGAAATTTATTACCAGTTTCAACCAAAATATATAATCATTAAAAATTTATGCCTTCATTTAACATTCCATGAATATATAATCATTAGAAATATCACATACAATAACCACATGCATAGTACACCATAATTTATGTGGAAACCCAAATGAGATAAAACCATGGAATGCTTTCTTATATATAAAAATAATACATTCACAGGAAGCAACAACTTCCAAATTCTCCAACACCAATTGGAAGGAGGCTCCAAACCCCCATTTTCAGGCTCCAACCTAAAGGAAGCTACAAATCCCTGAATTCTCCATCTACAACTGGAAGGAGGCTCCACCCCCTAGTTTATAGGCTCCGACCTGAAGGAAGCTCCAACTCCTTATATTATATTTGGGTCAAGTCGACCCAAATATAATTCTATTTAATTTTTAATGATTATTCCATTGAGGATGACTTTACCAAAAATATCCTTAATATTTATTTTAATATTCATTGCAATGACGCCGACTTGTAACTTCTTGTTTGCAACAACTTTTATTCTTTTAATTAATTTGGGGCCGACTTGTCACTTCTTGTTACAGTTTTTTAGGGCTTCTTAACCATACTCTGAGGCTTCCATATTCAAGACAGAATAACTCCTCAACCATGAGGAACCACGTGGTGCACCACCTATAGTTGGAAACAAAATGATGAGGGATATCCATCAATGAGGGTTTTGCATGGATTTACAATTTCATTCACACTCTTTTTCTTCAAACAAATTTGGGCTTCATGACCACACCTATGGGCTTCTTGTAGACTTATTCAAAGTTAACATCATTGAAAATCAATTTTCCAACAATATCCCGCTTTGGCATTGATGGAAACAATCATGCTCCCCTTGAGACCAATGATCCCCCTATCAACATGCTTTTTCTCTTTCTCTCCATTTGACATCAATGGAAAATGGTAAATCCCCTTGAAAATATACCTTCTTCTAACAATATGGTTCAAAAAAATTTCTCCTAATTTTGTTCATTCTCTCCTCCAATACTTTTTGTCCATTGGTGCTTCATGATGATGTAAAATACTAACATATATAAAAATAATTCATATTAAGCATTCACATATGATTTCTCTTCCCTCGTCTTCTTTGAAAAAGGTTGTGTAGATCATTGTGGAGTAGAAACTACTCCAAGTTTCTGTCAAAGGCACTCAAATGTTTCTCTTGGGAGAGGTTTTGTGAAGACGCCTACAATTTGTTCCCTTGTCCCAATGTACTCTAACTTGATATTATTTTCTGTAACTTGTTCTCACAGAAAGTGAAACTTGATCGAAATATGGTTAGTCTTGGAATGCATCACTAGATTCTTAGAAATACTTATCGCACTGGTATTGTCACAAAATATAGAAATAGGCTCTTCATATTTCACTTGTATATATTGCAGGGTTTTCTTCATCAAGAGAACCTGAGTAAAACATGTTTCTTCTGCAATATATTCTACATATGATGCAGACAATGATAATGAGGATTTCTTCATGATTAACCATGATACCAGACAATCACAAAAATATAAATTTTCTCCGCTAGTACTTCTTTGATAAACAATTCTTTCTACCCAATCTACATGTGCGTAGGCAACCATAGTCAACTCATTCCCTTTCATATACCACAATCCAAATTTTGTTGTTCCTTTAATATATTTGAATATTCTCTTTACTACTAGAACACGAGTTTCCTTCAGTGCTACTTGAAATCTTACATCCTATCCAATTGCTTTCATTACATATGGTATTGAGAATATTGCATAAAGTAGGCTACCAATCATAGATCTATAAAGTATATGATCTTCTTCTTTAGATTCATTGTCTTTTCTCAACTTACAAACGGTCACCATAGGAGTACTCACTAGTTTGTAATCTTCCATTCCAAACTTCTTCAACATTTATTTGATATACCTGGTTTGGGAAATGAAGATGCTTTCATCTAGTTGAGATATGTGAGGTCCCAAAAACAATCTCAATTAACCAAGTAATGACATTTGAAACTCATTCTACATGTCTTGGGAAAATGTATTACTCATCTTGTCATCATCATTTCCAAAGATAATGTCATCGACATATACTTCAATGATAAGTATGTTGTTCTTATCAACCTTTGCATAGATATTGTTATATGCATTACCCTTTATGAATCCGTGTTGCTAAAAATACATGTCCAATCTTGAATACTAGGCTCTAGAAGATTGCTTGAGCATGTTGAGGAAAATATATGAAATAATCTTACTCAAGCAATTTCAGATCTTGCTTGGATAAGGAAATATAGACGATAATATCACCCTATGTTTATAGCCTCAAAATTTGTTTCCTAACCCACAAGTATTAGTTACAAGGGCTTAGGCTGATTTTAGTATAAATAAAAAAAGTGTTGTAAAATTCAATATTTTATATAATTTTATGAATATAACAAATGCAAAAGTAAATGTGGAGACAAAAGAAAAAATACCAAGTCAATATTTAACACAGATGAGACAAAATATAAATCACTTATTTAATTCCAAAGAATCAAAATAATAGTTATCTTTACAATATATAATATATATATAGTTTAATGTTCTTTAAATATATAGTTTAATGTTCTTTAATGTTCTTTAAATATATAGTTTAATGTTCTTTAATGTTCTTTAAATATAATGTTCTTTAAATCTTTATAATATATATATATCTTTAAATTACTATATATAATATATATAGTTTAATGTTCTTTAATTCTAAACAACGCCGATGATACATAAAAAAAAAAAATTAATATACCGATATATATATATATATATATATATATATATATATTCCAATATTCCTCATAAAATTTGAATTGTTTCAATGAACATATATGTTAGATATAGTTTAATATTTTTTAGATCTAAAATTTAAATTACTATATATAATATATATAGTTTAATGTTCTTTAATTCTAATCAACGCCGACGATTCATGAAAAAATTATAAAGTCTAATATTCCTATATATATATATATATATTCCAATATTCCAATATTCCTCATAAAATTTGAATTGTTTCAATGAACATATATGTACAGAATTACCGCAGATACTAAGGAAAATATCAGAATTAACAGATTTTCATATTTGAATAAGAAGACCGTGGAATAAAAGGTTTTTCTCTCTCCTACCAATTTTGAAGGATTTGAATAAGAAGATGGCGGAATCGGGTATTCTCTTTCCTACTTAATGGGTTTCTTAACATAAGCTTTGTTCTTTGTCTGTCTCACACTCAGTTTTCAGTTATCTTTAAGGTAAAACTTATATTCCGAAATCCTACCTTTCCCCTTATCCATAAACTTAATATTTTTCAGATATCCAATTACAGTCCCCATTATAAACTCCAATAAAAAAACAAAATGCAAAAGGCAAAAGTGATATAAACTCCAATCAAACTTACAAAAAGGCTCATCTTCATAAAAAGTAGAGGTACCGTCTACCAGTTCTTCCATTATTCATTTTCCCGTGTCGAACAGCAGGCCCTCTTTCAAAAGTTTGTCTCAGTATTTTGTTCTCTGTATACGTGACAGTATTTTATTCAATGTATAAGTGACAAAGAAGAAAGAGAAAGAATAGTAATTTAAATCTTTTTTAATTCAAACCACTTTCTTCAGTTTATTTTAGTGTTTAATTTATTTTAATTCAATTTTAGTAGAGGTTAATCATTATTATCAACTATGGTAAATTACGAAAGTAAATTAAGAAAAAGTAAATCTAGTACACCATGTTAAATCATTAACATCATAATAATAAGTTTAAATACAATAACTTTACATTGTTATTGGTACATTTTTCTAAATGGAGTTCACTAACTCAGGAGCAATCTTCCTTCTTGAGTTATCTCAGGAGTAATCTTCCTTCTTGAGTTATTTTTTTGGCAGGTCTTTAGGCAACCAGTTTTTAAATTTCTGGTCAATCCAGAACTCTGATCTATGATTTTATGAATATCTAGGTTAGTTTAAAATGGGAAAAAAACCTTAAAATAAAATTCTGAAATGCATAAAACTTTAAATCATGTTAAACACATACTAAGCTAAAAATCTAATCTGATTCAAATCCATTTTTTCCCAAAAAAAAAAATAAAAATAAATAAAAACTACTAAGAGAAGATTGCTCCCAACTGCATTGTACTTAAAACAATGATTATCATTCAAATATAATATACCTACATCCCACGTTTACCTGTGAGTTGTTGTCAGAACTACTGTCAAAGAAATCCCAATATACAGACTTTTCGATCACTACCTCCCTTAATTTCCTTTTATGATTTTCTGGATTGTTCTGTGGGAAACAACCTCACCAAATTAAGATCCGCAGAAGTTTAACTGTAGGATAATATCTGCAGAAGTCTAACTGTAGGAATAACAACCTAACAACCTATGGCCTGTTAGTAATTTTAAAGTTCTTTTGGACCATCTCATATCCCAATACTTTTGCTGAGTTTGGATTAACAACCTATGGCCTGTTATTAATTTTAAAGTTCTTTTGGGCCATCTCATCCCAATACTTTTGCTGAGTTTAAATATATTGACAAATAAACACAAAAATTCGGCGTTTAATATACAAGCTAGAGATTCAATATGGCGAGCTTAAAATTAAATAGATGTTAAACCTATTTAATATGCTGGGCAGACTGTGATTCCTTTCTCCTAGGTGAAATATCCATCTCAATGAATGTTATCTTTTCCTAGAAAATAATGCTTTCATTCACCATTAATGTTTTCTTCATGTATCTGCACCAGTTTTAAATTATCCATCTCAATGAATGTTATCTTTTCCTAGAAAATAATGTTTTCATTTACCATGAATGTTTTCTTCATGTATCTGCACCAGTTTTAAATTAATTGAAACTTACAATGGCAGATTTCGGACAAGAAAAGATGGACCAACATATGACAGATTCCAGTTTGGGATCAAGGGTGATGCCAGACTTCTCTTTTGCATTCAACAAGGAATCTTTCTCAGACGGCAAACTGCAGATAGAGGTCATGCAGGATTTACAAAGGAAGTCAGATGGTATTGTTTTTCAATTTCATAATCAGAATTCCTTAACAAATGATCTTCCAATCACATCCCTAAATCACAATCAAAACTTGAGTTTCTTTGGACAGTAATATATTTTACTAAACTGTTTACTGGTTCCACTTTCTAATAATCTTTTTCATCACTTTGCCATGCAGACAACAAAGACGCAGGTAGCCATGGTGGTTGTTCTATGGAGATGGATTGTTTTAATAGTGATTCTAATGTCCGTATTATATATATTAATTCAGCTATACTGGCTGCAAGTAGTCCCTTTTTTATGAGAGTAAGAAAAACTGATTCTCTTTATTGGTCCTTTCTTAATTTTGTTAGATCTCTGAGTATACTCTTATATATTTTTCGCTTACTTTTTCATAATTTCATCATGGTAAAGCTTTTCTCAAATGGATTGCCGAAAGCAAAGGAACATAATGTCACTCTTCATGTAACTTATTCAGGTATGTTTAAACTTAATTTTCATGAACTTTTTATCTTCATTATTCAGTTTGGATTTGAATTTTAGTGGGAAAGATAGTTGTGGAGTGTTGTTTAACAACTAAGTTATTATAGTTTTGTTAACGTGAAAAAATTAAAAGTCAATATCTACATAATATGATACTTTGTAAAGATTCCTGTGGTGTGGAATTTATTGCAGAAGAAGTAGCGTTCATGGATTTATTGCAGTTCATGTACAACGGAACACTACAGGCGCGTTCTACAACTGAGCTGCTGGATGTGTTAATGGTTGCGGACAAATTCGATGTAACATCATGTGTTAATCATTGCAAGGATGCTTTGCAGAACTCACCTTTCACAATAGAATCTGCATTGTTTTATCTACAGCTTCCTCCCACCATGCTCACAAACACTGTAGTTCTGCATCTGACAGACGCTGCAAAGGGTTTTCTTATTCAATGTTTTAAACATAGTTACCCAAAGTAAGTTCTTTCCTCTACGCTGTGCATACCGTTTTGCGGTGTTTACTTGCTAAGGATAATCTCTTGTGGGTAGGTCTCTATAATGAAAGATGCATCTTCACATATTTATCTATTTTATAAAGACTTGTTCAGCATCTTGTGAATGATATATAATAATTACGCCGAAAGGCGTACACCTATTGATAATGGGCAGATTTAATAGGAGTTTAGTGCTTAATAAGTTTTATATGGACATGATTAAATATGGGTGGAATATTCTTAGTAGTCACACAAAATAAATGGTTGTGATTTCAATCATTAACTTCCTAGCTATTATAAAGACATCAGTTTATGTGTTTATTTTTTTACATTTACCTAATCATATTTAAAAATTAATTTGATAGCTAACTGATTGCCACTTAAGTGATTAACAATAATTAAAATATTAACACCATATAAATGAAGCCCAACAGTTTATTTGTTAATAGATAATAAAATTTAATATATTCTTTTAAAGATTTGTTTCATCTTCTCAACCTTTCTGCTTTCACCAACAGCTATTTTGCTGCTATGCTAGTGTTATTAACTATTGTTTTTATTATTTTGTATAAAATTAACTATTATATAACATTAACTATTATATAACATTAACTATTGTTTTCTATTGTCTTGTGAATGATATACAGTAAACTTGTGTTGGAAGAAGAGCTTCTGAATCTTCCCTTATCTGCCATGGAGGTGGTATTGTCAAGTGATAAATTACCAGTTGCCACTGAAGATGTACTGTATGATTTTGTAATAAAGTGGGGCAGAAAACATTATTCCAATGTGGATGAAAGGAGAGAAATTTTGAGTAATAAGCTTTGTCACTTAATACGCTTTCCAAATATGAGCCATCAAAAGCTGAGAGAGGCTGTTTCATCTAATGACTTGGACAATGCGTTGACAACAAAGGCAGTATTAGAGGCACTCTTTATGAAGGCAGAAGCACCTCAGAAGATAGTGAATTTTAAGGAAAGGGCTTACCAGCAGAAACCGCTTACAGTGATGTACTTTGATTCCCCTCATCCCAGTTGCTTCGCGGTTTGGAACCTCCACAGAGATGACTACCAATTATTCAAAGATAGAGCAGCTCTGTGTTTCCAAGATTTCATATTCGGGGGCTTGAAGTTTCGACGACTCGCTGTCCGCATTGACGACATGTATACATTCCGTATAGCTTTTCACATTTCTCACCCCGAGGGGGACGAGGAAGATTTCAACGATGACAGTATTGGTGATCTCGACGACAATACGATACTTATTCACTATATTAACGCCGAGATTGGTGACATAGAGGTGTCTGGTGAAATCCAAATAAAACTGGAAGTACCATCAAACGTCGACCATCCACCGGAGTTTCTGCATCAGTGGAAAGCTGTCTTTCCAAAGGAGTTTATCTCTCAAGGGGTTACTGTCACGGGACCTCATCATTATGGACCCGCGGTTTCAACTGAATTATACATCAATGGCACTATCTACTTCCAGCTCTGGATAGAACTTCACCCATAGATGAATCTACACTCTCACAGTAAATTGATTTGAGTTTAGTGGAATTCCGTATTTGCAAAATTAGGGTTAAGTGTGGAGTTGAATTCCATATTAGCAATATCTCTATGCTTACATGTTTTAAGCATTTGTATTATCTCTATCTTTTCTATATGTCACATATTTGTTTCTTTTTGTTGATGATTATTGGTTATGGTTATTATGGCTACTCAATTTTTCCATGTAACATCTTCGTTGTTTTTTTATGACTATATGTATGTTGTTATGGTTCTTTAATTTGTTCTTCCAATATTTAATATGGTTTTATTGTTTTGTACATTGATTTTTAGTGCATTACCATAATTAATCTATCATAATTAATCTATCATACAATTATATGAAGATGGTCAAATTGATTTTCATGGTATCAATTATTTGCAATTTAATTTAGATTTATGTCAAAAAAAAAATCATGGTCTCCTCAAGATTTATCCATGAAAAACTAGTTTTGATCACAAAATCTCATTTTCTCAAGTTTCATTCTCAAAATTTGATCAATTTATGCATATCTCAAGCATAGAAAGGCCTCCCCATTTTCTTTAGTATGTCTTTCAGCTAGGTTGTTCATTTCTTGTAATTAATTATCACTCTTTTCCAAATGTTGTTGTTGAGTAAGGGTTCCATGCATAATGTTTTGTTGTTTTACTCAAGGGAGGATATTGAAGCCATAGTTTGGTTGCATGTTCTAAAGGTTGTCATTTTTTTTTAATATCATTTTCCACAATTGGTTGAAGTTAATTAACATAACAACTGGCAGCTACTATGTGCATTTATTTGAGACCATGGTCTTCTTTCCTATGTTGCTAGCCTTCACTTTTTGGTGCATATTTTATTCACATTGTGTTTTGATGGAAACTTTATAAAATGCCTTTGTAGCTTTTGGAGTGCCAAGTGCCAAGAAAAAGGTTTTTGTTTCCTAATAGTGGCAAGGAGGGCATTCGCAAGTCATGTTTTATGATTTAGTTTTCTTCGGAATTTATCCTTGGCTTCTTTTTATTTTTGAGTATAGTTTCTCCAATAATTGGTTGCTCTTAAGCTGTCTTATTAAATGTCCATTTTCATAGTCACTACAATTTATTTGCATGTTGCAATGATTTGTCATGCTTTTCCAATCGTGACTTATCGTGTTTTATTTTTAGAATCATTTCTCTTTTTGTAATGGAGAGATGCATTCTTTAAATATAGTTCACAGCCAAAAATACCACATGCCTATACCAAGGGCCAATACCATGGATTATCCATAATTAATTTATAACATTTGAATAACCAACCTCCTAACTACTTGTGGTCTCGATAATAATAAGGTTTGACCACTTATTACAATGACAACTAACTAATGAATAACTACGAGGGGTTAGGGACATATCCTAACATGTGCCCTTCCATTTCATGAGCACTTATTTGATAGTTCGGCCCCACAGGTGATTCTCTCGCATGTTGAGGACAAATTCGAGCTGCAATCAAATGGACCTTCTTCATCTAGTTCAAGTAGGATGGTTTGAACCCAACAATTCTGACCCACCACTTTCTTCAAACAAGAAACATGGAACACCAGATGTATGTTGGAGGCAGCTAGAAATGCAAGTTTGTAGGCAACTCGAAGACTGTGTTTGAGAATATAATAGGATCCATAAAATTTGGGTGCCAACTTCCCTAAGATTTGAGTGAAGTTTTCTTTTAAGGTTGGAGTCGAAGAAACACCTTATAAACCTCTTAGAAAACCCTTTCGAAGTGTTGCTGGTCAGCTTGTTTTTTCATACGATTTTGGTCCATGTGGAGGTTTTCCTTTAGAGCTTCCCTACTTTGCAATAACTTGTCAATAGCCTGGACCTTCGATGTGCCTAGAAGATAAGAAGTTAAAAATTGTCTTAGGGTGTTGTTGGTCATACATCATTTCATATGGTGTCATTTTGGTGGTTGTATGATAAGAAGTGTTGTATCACCATTCTACCAATGGTAACCATTGCACCCACTGATGTTGTTTGTCTAAAACAAAATAATGAAAGTAAGTTTCCAAACACTTATTGACCAATTCTGTTTGTCCATGTGTTTGTGGGTGGTATATTTTGCTCATGTTCAATTGTGTGTCCTATAATTTGAACAATTCCTGCCAAAAGGTGCTAGTGAAGGTCGGGTCACGGTCAAATACAATGGATGTGGGCATGCCATGCAGCTTGAAAATATGATCAATGAAAACTTGTGCAACTAGAGTTGCATAAAAGGGTGTGGTAAGGTACAAAATTGTGCATACCTAGAGAGGCGGTAAATCACTACCATTATGAATAACTTGTTAACTGCTTCTGCAAGGACCACTATAAATTCCATGGAGATGTTAGTCCAAATAAAAGTTGTAATGGGTAACAGCTAGAGGGCTCTCGGGTCTTGACAGTTTCACCTCTATGGCATTGAAAAATATCACATTCAGTGACAAATGTGAGGATATCCTTCTTCATACATTCCCCAAAAAACGAGTGGTGAGCACGAGCATAGGTCTTTTGGAAGCCTAAGTGACCCACAAGAGTAGAAGAATGCAACTCATTTAATATCCTTGGCTTGAGTGTTGAATATGGAGATAGAACCAAGCAATCCTTATATATCAGTACATTGTCTTATAAAGTATTGTCAGTGGGAGGACTAGTGTCAGTTTGAAGTTGTTGAATTATCTGGGATATAGTGGGATGGGTGAGCCATTCATGTCGAACTTATTCAATCCAATGAGGGATTGGTAATGACAGAGCAAAGAGAGAACCTTCATCTTCATATTTTCTAGACAACGTATTTTCCACAACATTATCTTTTCCTTTCTTATAGATGATCTCATAAATATAGCCCAACATTTTGGTCAACCACTTATTTTGTTCTAGGGATGACAACCTATGCTCGAGGAAATACTTGACACTATGGTGATTGGTTTTGATATGAAAATGATGCCCCAATAGATATGGTTGTCAAGTGTGAACATGAAGAATGGCCATCATTTCCTTTTCATATGTAGATTTTCCCAAATTGCGACCACTCAAAGCTTGGTTAGTGAAAGAAAGAGGTCAATCGTCTTGGGTGAGAAATACACCAATGTCAATGATTGAAGCATCTGATTCTACCAGAAACATTTTTTGAAGTCAGGGACTGCTAAGTTGGGGATAGTACATCAAATCTAGGAAGGCTTTCTCTATGGAAAGGGTTCATTGAAATGAATTCTTCTTAAGAAAGTATGTCAATGGTCGGGAAATTTTTTCATAATGGTGGACACATTTCCTATAATATCCAATGAGGCAAAGGAAACCCCAAAGGATTTTCAAGGTCTTTGGACGTGGCCAATCTTGCATGGCTTGAATCTTGTTGAAATCCACGTGTACTTTGTCAAGACCGACAATGTGTCCCAAGTATTCGACCACACTTACCCCTATAGAGCACTTGGACTTTTTGATGAACAATTGATTGTCCCATAACAATTGGATTAGTTTGTCCACATATTGAAGATTGGAATCCCAAATGCAGTTGTAAATAAGAACATGTCATCAAAGAAAACCAAAACAAACTTTCGAAGGTATGGCTTCAAGAGTTTATTCTAGAGACTTTGCAAGGTAGAGGGAGCATTGCAAAGCCCAAAAGGCATTACCAAGAAATCATAATGGCCTTCATGAGTGTTGAAAGTGGTATTCAGAATATATGCTTCCTTCATCCTAATATGGTGATAACCAGATCGAAGATCCAATTTGGTGAAGAAACATGTACACTCTGGCTCATCCAATAGATCATCAATGACAAGAATGAGAAACTTATCCTTAATGGTAAATTTATTAAGGGCATGAAAATATGGACACATGTGCCAAGAACCTTCTTTCTTTAGGAACATTACAACAGGGAAGTATTATGGGTTGGTACTTGGGCGAGTTACCCCAACTTCCAATAATTCTTGCATTATTTTTTATATTTCATTCTTTTAGCAAAGAGGTACCTGTATGAGTATATATTGGGGGATGACATCCAGTAAGGAGAGGGATGGTGTGATCATGCTTGCCCCAATATGGGGGTAATTATGTGGGTTTCTCAAAGACCTGGTGGTTCTTATATAGGACAAGTTGTAGGTTAGGATGGATTGTGGGGGTTGATGGCTCTTACACCTGGATGGAATTAAATTGGAAAATCACCCCATGATGACCTTTCTTGAGGAGTTTCTCCATTCTGTGAGAGCTGATAATTTCTGGGGACCCAACATGCAAGCCATAGAGGGTATAGGTGTGATCCTTGTGAGTAAAAATCATATATAACTCCTAATAATCCATGGTAATCGATCCCAAAGTGCACAACCATTCAACACTCATGACAATATCACAACCACCCATGGCAATAAAAAACATGTGAGTTTTCAGGGTGTAATCGCCCATTTGGAGTTTGAAATTCTCACAATGCCCCCCACATTTCATTGTACCCCCATTAGCTATGAGAATTTGAAAATTTGAAACTGGTCAAACAAAACAATTGACATCCATGGAGACCCTACAATGAATAAAATTATGGGTGATGCCACTATCAATCAACACTACTATTGGTCGTTGTTTGATGTAGCCTTTGATATTTAATGTTTATGGAGAAGAAATACCAATAAGGGCATGGAGAGAGATGATAGGTTATTCTAAATCCATAGGAGGTCCAACCACTTTTGAGAGGGGCGAAGTGGGCTCAATATCCTTTAGCTCGAGGGCCTCATCTAACATTCAATCTTCGGACCCATCAATATGGAATAAATTTTGTTCATGACATTTATGTTATGGTGCATATTTGTCATCACAATAATAACAAAGCCCTTTTTTCCTACGTTCATCAATTTAATCCAATGTGATAGGTCTCAAATAAGGGTGTTGCCAGTCCCCAATTTTATTTTTTTTTCGTGCGGAGTTATACTCCGATATGAATAATTCTACAGTGTTAGAATGTCCAAATTACTAATAGGAAGAAAGATGTAGGAATTTTGCAACCAGAATGCAAGAGGGTAGGTTGTGCAACAACTGATCTTGTTTGTGCTACTTCTGTGTTGTTTTTTTTCATTCTGTGTCTTTCCCAAGGGTTATGGTTTGTTTCAGGGTACCTACAGAGAAGGGTTTACCTTCTGCTATATCTCTCTGATATACGTGCAGGGTCGAGAGTAGTACTTGACCCAATATCTTAGGGCACCAACTAAGGAGTCTCGATTGTACCCTTAGTTGTACTACCCAATTACCATAGTACTAGAGAGTATCTTCCCAAGTGTTGTTCTATGTGACACTATAGCAGTGAAATGATCAGTTGGTTGATCTAGGAGGGTTTAAGGATGCCTAGGGAAAGTTTATGCACATGTGTTGTTTGATTCTCTACCACTTAAATGGGTACCAACAAGGGTTACAAGGGTGGTCAATAGATGTGCGCTTAAGAACCTCTTTCATTTCCTACGTGTATGCTTCCCCAACTACAAATTTATGCGTTGAATGAAATATCTCTATGGTTTATTGATGCCAGAATACGTCGCTACTTTGGGGAAAAAAATCACCCACACTTCCTACCCAGGAAGGTGATCTGATACCACTTGTAATATACCTATAATAGTTAACAGAAAAAGAAAATATATTGCACCAATAACAAGAACATCAAATATAAAGCATAAATATAATATTGATATCACTAAAAGATTAGTTCACTTGCCTCTTCAAGGGGGAAACCTCCAAATGAGAAGAGATTTCTTACAATAATCCTCAACCACTTACGATGGAGAGATGCATTCTTTAAATATAGTTCACAACCAAAAATACCATGTGCCAATACCAAGGGCCATTACCATGGGTTATCCATAACTAATTTATAACATTCCACTAACCAACCTCCTAAATACATGTGGTCCTGAAAATAACGAGGGTTAACCACTTATTACAATGAAAAATAACTAATGACTAACTATGAGGGGTTAGGGACATATCCTAACATGTTGCTTCCACTACATTTATTTTCCATTCTGACTTTTTTAACATATGATTTTGAATCCCTTTTCTGACCATCCAAAAGAGAGTAGGGCTATAGTGGAATTCTCTTTTCGGTCACACGGACCCTTCTAGTGGTAAGGCTAAAATAGTTTTCAACCTAATCCAATTAATGTTGTGGGTTTATGTTTGTATTTGTGTTGCTTGTATCATGATATTATCAGAATTATTGCGATCTGAAACCAATATTGATGATATTTTAGGTAAGACGATGGAAATTATTTCCATTCATTTTTTTCAACTTTAAATTGTGATTTTGGGTTTTAATCTCTCATTTTGCAAATAGGGCTTAAGGGGATTGAGATATGAGGGTATTGTGACCATTTTCCATCAAAAAAAATGGGAAATATGTATTTTTCATTTCCATCAACTAAGCATTTATAGAGTGGGGATTTACTCCAATCTACCATATCCATATTCCTAGGTATGTAGAAAAAATTATGCCTTTATTTTTCCTTTTTTTGAATATTTAGTATAGGTTTTTCAATGTATATTTGATATGCATCCTATTGCCATTTTTTAATGAGATATTTAACACTTCTGTAGCTATGATATTTTAATTGCAACATTCTTTATTTTTTTGTGGATATGGATTCTAAATTTCCCTTGTTTTCTGTCGTAGGTTTAAATTTTGAAGACTCAATCAATGCTCTAGAAAATGTCAAAGCCATTGGACCCAATGTGGTAGTATGGTGAACTATATGAAGGTCACAATAGAACAAAACTAACTTCCAAGATATGTCGAATGGAAATGTATGGCTGAATCAACCACTTAAAATACTACCTTGCCAAAATCCTAGGGCATGAAGTGGAAATTTTCCCTCCATTTATCCCAGATGTTGTCCTTGTTGCAAATAACTCAATTCTTGATGTTGCTAGGAAGAAAAATCAGAGAGAAGAATTGAGGAACCACATGGGAACCACAAGCTTCTCAAGGGTGTGGGAAACCTAATCCTTGACCATACCTTCTTACTGTATTATGATTATGCTTATAGTATCTAGATGACTCATGATGATCATCTCATGAGATACCTTTATTTTTGTTTGATGTGATTTTGTATTACCTTGTCAGAGCTCAGGACTTGTGACTCGAGAGTTAAGACAAATATTATATTTTATTATCGATGATTGATGTACCACTTGACAAGAAATGTGTTTGTTTGATGTTGTTGTTTCTTTGTATGTCTAAAAAATAAAATAAAAATTGATTATTTTTGTATTTTTTTAAGTTTCCCAATAATTTCCCATAATTTCTAATAATTTCCGTGATATTATTGATAATTTGTTTTACATACCCCTATCAATAAACTCTCGATAATGATAAATGCAATATTGGTTTGTATTAAGCATACAATGTTATTTATCATTCTTTATTGTAGTGCAAACTAAACATCAATGATCCAAACTCACCTATTTCTAAATTTTATCCCACTTATGAGGCCATTTATAATCTAAACTGAGATTTTCTTGTTAAATGTTACATTTTTCTAACTTGTATGTTAGAATTGCATACGTCTCTATGTTATGTTTTCAATACTGTGATTTATTTCATTTGATGACAAACTTTGAGATATATATGAATGGAAATTCTTTGTTTCGCAAGTGTGAACAAGCACTTTCCATGTTTTCCATTCAACAACTAATGCATTGAATATCTTTGTGGGTGTATGCTAAAAAATATTCCAACATGTGTGTTGTTTTCCAAAGTTTAACATTGTTGAGAATGATTTAATATTTTTTCTTTTCTTTTGATTGGTCCTTCAAAACAACATCTTATTGCCTAGGTGACAATGGAAATTTAATAGACAATATAATTATGCACATTTTTCATATGTCGGAGGGTAAGAAATCTCGCGCAAATAGTATCTTTCTTTTAACTAGTTGGCTTCCACATTAACTTATGCATTTTAGAGAAGTGTAATTATTATCTTTGGTTGTTGTTTGATAATGTGTATCCCATGCATAGTGTAGTTACTTATGCTCTATTACTAGATGGAATGGTGGAGTGGAATATCTTTGTGTGCGTTGTATATGGGAAATAGAATTGGGACCTAATTTTTATTTTTATTTTTCATAATAAAGTTAAGTCGGTCAGGGGTTGTTACAGAAATTGTGTGGGATGAAAACAATCAAAGGTGAATAGGAAAAAAAGAAGAAGGTGTATTGCTTTGAGATTGTATTTTTCACTTTGTTTTTTGTTTGACTAATGTGTTTATCTACCATTTAATATGTTATAGTTCCGAAAGACAAAGCTCTTATACATTTTCAAGTGTTGCGACTGACGACTTGCAAAACTTGTAATTTTGGGATTCTACAAATATATGTTAGAGGGTAAGAAGTCCTTTGTATTGTGTGCGATATGCCAAAGAAAATTAGAAGTTGATTCTTATTTTGTCTTTTTAGAATTAAGTTAATTCGGTCAAGGGAAATTTTATATATTTCATACATTCTTATTGTATTGTTCTTTTTATTTTGTAGTTGCTTGATGCTATGGAGATAGACTAGGGTTGGTTTGAATGAAAAAAATTAAAAGGTGGCAGAGAAAACATATGTTGAAAGACATAAAATTAGGGAACAATGCATTATTTACCATGTATTGTAAGCAATGTTGTTTTTAGGTTGGATGCATTTTCATATAGTGTTGGGGATTGTTTAGTTGATGCATTCTACAACATGTTTCATTTGTTCTTTTTTGTGTCTTATCATGATATAAGAAGCTATAGTTCAGAGATACAAGGGTCATGTCAATTCCAAGTGTTCTGAATGGATATTTGCAAGAGTTCCAATTTTGGGCATACACAAATCTATGTCAGAAAGTAAGAAATCATATGCATTGACCATTATTGTTTTCATGCTATAATGTTTTGTTAGAATGAATAGCTTTTATTTTTTTATTTTTTATTTTTATTTCTAGTGAATATGATGGGGATTAGAAAAGTTGAGAACTCTTGGATGGAAATGCACTTAATTTATAGCCATAATTGTGATTATATTATTTTTTGAATTGTGCAATAGAGTGGTTCGATTATCCTTTAAGCGGTAGACAAATTTTCATGTTACTTATGTTTACAAAGTATCTGCAATACTTGTTGAACAAGACTAGCGTGTCCATCTACTACCTTGATTTTGACCATTGGTTTTTGATATTGATTTATGTTTCATAGATAAATGCAATTAGTTTGTGTGCTTGTTGTTTAATAGTGTATGGTTTATGCATAGTGTAAGTAATGTGTTTTATTGGAGTTTTCTTTGGTGTTTTATTTAACCTTTTTATTGGTCATCGTATGAAAAATGTATATCTCCATAGTGCTCTTTCATTTTCATTTACATTTGAATATGTTGATAGTTGTATTTTCAAAAGATACATGTTAATGTGATGAATCTGAGGCAATTTGTGCAAGAAAACATATCTCTGTTCATATTGATATGATTTCAATGCATCTATATCTTTGTTGTCTAAACAAACGAAGAAATTATCTATTGATCCATTTCCAAATTCAATGGAAGAGTAACAAAAATGAAAGGGGATATGTAATGCATCAAATATAAAATGTGCAAGAGTATATGAAAAATGCATCCAATTTAAAATGATGATTGTTATGTATCATATGGTCAATATTGCCATGTACAATGCACTATTGCTTATGTGCAAAGTCTTTTTCTTTGATGATTTGTCCATATTCCGCACAACTATATCTTTTGTACTTTGTATAAGTGTTTCCCTAGCATAGTGAACATATAGTCTATTTTCAATTCTTGTGCAAAGAATTGATACTAATCCTCCCACACCCCCACATTGTGGTGCTTCCACACGTTGGCACTTGCAATAGTTCTGCACCATGGATTATGGAAATCCATGTGTTTTCCACAATTGTTGAGTCATTTATGGCAGGTTGAGTTGCTCAGATTTACAAGGAAAGGGCAAGGATTTAGAACTAGTGCAAAGAAAATGTCCCGCTTTTGTATGGGATGGATAATGGTTTCCATTTATGGTTGGTCATATTTCAAATGTAATTATTTGTGTGTAAAATAAATTTTAGTAAATGTGGGCCATGCATTTTTCTTTGAAGCAATTGGAGCTTGGTAATGTATTTATATTTGTAAAATTTCCTAGTCAAAAGCATTTTTTACAAGGGAGTTTTTCAGGTTGTCTAGAGGCTTTTGCTATGAACATATGTCTGCACTCCATGGAGTTATGTCTTATGTACCTCTACACTTTGCAGAGGTATATCATTGGCACAACCAACACTTGTGTATTTTCAACACTCGTGTGGTGAATTCATGCTAGTTATCAACGTGCACTTGTGAACCTCCGTGCATACAATAGTTTTACACCGCGAATTGAAGCAATTTGAGCTTGGTAATGTATTTATATTTGTAAAATTACCTAGTCAAAATCCTTTTTTACATGGGAATTTTTAATTTTTTTCGAAGGCTTTTTCTATGAACATATGTCCACACTTGGTGCATTTATGTCTTGCACACCTTCACACTTCACAAAGGTATATCACTAGCAGAGCCAACACTTGTGTATTTTCAATGCTTGTGTAGATAATTCATGTTAGTTATCATCGTGCACTTATGCACCTCCACACTACGAATTGTGATAAGAAATGTAATTTGCACGATATCCTAGTCATTTGTAACATGTTGATTTGGTCATATTTACAGGGAAAAGGAAACAATTTAGAACTACTGCCAAGTAAATGTCACATTTTTCTATGGGATCACTTGTGCCTTCTATTTATAATTATGTGTATTCTGAAGGTAAATCATGTTTGTAAAGGACTTTTTAATAAGAATGCATCATGCACTGGAGCTTAAAGCAATTTGTGCTCCATACTATATTTTCCTTTCATAAATTTCCTAGTCAAACGAATTTTTACATTAGCTATTTTTTAGGTTGTGCAGAGGCTTTTTCTATGACCATATCTCCACAGTCCACATAACTATTCGTTATATGCCTCTACATTGGGCACATGTATGTCATGAGAATAGGAAACACTTGGTTTATTTTTTAGCGTTGTGCAAAGGATCCATGCCACTAATCCCCGTGGGATATTGTGCTTCCATAGCTCCGCATTTCCAATAGTTCTGCACCATGGGTTTTGACAAGATAGGTAATTTGGAGGATGGTTGAATCATTTATGGAGCATTGATTTGCTCAGATTTAGGAGGAAACAACAAGTATTTAGAACTAATGCAAAGTAAATGTCCTTCTTTTCTATGGACTTCATAGTGGTTTCTATTTATGATTACCTATGTTGTGTAGGTTAATCATGTGTCTGGAAAATAAACCTTAGTAAAAATGAGTCATGCACTTGGCCTTCAAGAAATTCGAGCTCTCTAATTTATTTATGTTTCAAAAACTTTGTAGTGAATTTGCTTTATACTTAGCGTTTTTCAGGTCGTGCAGAATCTTTTGTTATTGCAATATTTCCATGATCTTCATAGGCATATGCTCCACAAAGCAAAAACTTGCTCTATTTCCAATCCTTGTATGGATAATCCACACTTTCAACCCTTGCATTGAGAATTAATACCACTTATGGTATAGAATTGGTGCACTTGGGTGCCTCGAAACTTTTGTAGTTGGCAAAGCTATATCATCCACACTTCCACATAGGTGTGTGGATCGCGGAGCTGATACTTTGTCTATTTAAAAATGTCTTATTTTCAAACCTTGTGCAAAGAACTAATACAAGTCATCCACCTGCACTGTCACACTACAACACCTCT
Source organism: Picea glauca (assembly GCA_000966675.3). NCBI lineage: Eukaryota > Viridiplantae > Streptophyta > Pinopsida > Pinales > Pinaceae > Picea > Picea glauca. The sequence goes on along the minus strand of JZKD02S1748851.1, from coordinate 170,130 downwards.
GCACATCCAATAATTTCGCATCAGGGATTGTGACAAGCAATGTAATTTTCAGGATAACTAGCTAATTTACGACACTGTAACATCCCGCTCTGGCGCACTGAGACCACTTATTATTTGACACTTGCTCGCAAGTGATCTGGACCCTTTTTGATGTTAGACCTTTTGTATATGATTATGATGTGATTGACAGAGGACATGATGTGTTACTATTTGATGTATACGGGTGCTATTGACTCAGTTTTGTTGAGTGTGCAGGGTTTTTGACCTTGAGGATACAGAGGCATCAGTAGAACCCCCTTGGACTCCGGACTGAGTCAGGGAGTGTGCTTTTGGGTTGATTTATTTATTATGATGTTGATTTGATTTGATGATTTGATGACGACATTCTGACATGATTATTGGTGATGCAGGCTGACGATCGATTGCCGACTTGACTCACATATGGAGTAAAGGGGCCACACACAATTGCAGAGAGGTTGAGGGAGAGGGGTGGACAGCAGCCCTGCCACCGCCTGCTAGCACTCCCACCATGGCT
>JZKD02S1748851.1:69575-104601 GCA_000966675.3 Picea glauca | reverse complement strand
CAATTAGACCCATGTCACCAATGATAAGGCTGATATTAGTGAAAGAAAACACCAAGAAGCAAGGGGACTATGAGTCCCTTCTTCCTCCAAGGGAGGGGTCTTGGACCCCCACAAGTATGCTCTTCTTACAACTTTGAGAAAAAGAAATGAAAATGGTGAAAGAATTCTTTGTTAATCCACTCAAGGGGTGAGATGGATTGTCCAATGAAATGGTGCAAGAATACTCTTGGCAAGGATAGATAGATCCTCAAGAGAATAATGGCAGCATAACTTTTCTTTGAATTCCTTGAAAAATGAAGTGTATCCATGGCCTTTTTATAGCATTCCTTTGAGCTATTGTTCAACTAGTTTGTAGTGTGTAAAGAGGCTAATTAGGGCATTTCTAGGTCTTTAACCAGCCCTCCAGTCTGGATTTGAGTGCTTGGGAGCTGAACCAGAAGTGGTTGGGAGGCCGACCACTCTCATAAATGCGTCGTTTCTCAGGTGTGTTGCTTTTTGTGATAACAGTTGTGCATCGTGCAGATGTGCGCGATTCTTGCATTCCTGTTCCGCGCATGTGCGCGTGTGCCCAATGTCTGTATAGCACTCTTCAATTTTTTCACTACTTGTATAGTTTTTTACCCTTTATGAATCCTTTTGTGTTAATTCAGGTCCATGGATGTCTTCATAACTGTTTGATGATGCTGAATTCTTGTAACCATTTGCGGATGAAATTTCAGTGATAACAGATGCCCCCTGATGGAGGAGGTTAGGAGAATACGTATAGTCGAAATCCATCAATGTTTCTTATACTGAGTGTGTTGTTTGTAAGAGAGAGCAATAGTGGGATCGTCCAGAGAGATCCATTGGAGGAAAAAAGGAACCTGTAGAACCCAACCTTCCATGAGGTGTGGAAAAAGAAACTGTGTACAAATGAGGTGGGCATGCCCCATTCTCGTGTCATGTAACCCAAAAAAAAGATGAATGAAATGTTGATGTAGACAATTGCAGTGCCCTTGGGGGGCGGTCGAAAAATAAAGGCAGAAGACAATTCTGCATAGGAACATACTCTGAATAGTAGGCAGTGACAGAAGTATCATGGATGTTGTAGGCATTGAGAGCCTAGCCAAGTTCAGAGGTCTTCGGCAAGTATCAGAACTAACTGAAATAGTCGCAAAGTAAGACCCACCATAACATGAGAAAGTGTTGATGTTAAATGTTTATGGGGGCCAATGATAGTAGGGAGCAATTGTGATTCTCCTTGTGTCATTCGAGATCTCTCATTAGATGGTTAAATGAGAATCAAGATATTGTCACCCTTCTGGAAAATTGTGTTGATGTCGACAAAAAGGGGGACATGACTCCCAGAAGCAGAAGGCTTCGTGAAAGTTACTAGGTGATGTTAGGAAGTGGAGGAGGTGCATGGACGAAGTCAAGATGTAGGAAGACTCAAGACTGCCCCTGGTTGGAGTATATGTGGGATAAAGGTGGTCGTAACCGTTCAACAAGGTCGAGTGTCAGGGGGACAACAAGACAGGGGATAAGTTGTGTTAGAGGCAGGACAAAGTGAATAAACTCAGAGGGCAGAGCTAAGTGGCCTGTGGGGTACTCTGAAGATATGGACGATGTCGTCAAGGGTAGATGATAAGTAGTGCTCCAACCAAGGGTGACATGGGTTGCGTTGGCCAAAAAAGGAAAGAAGGTCGCCAAAGGTGACAACAAAACAAGCGGTAATGTAATTGCTGGAAACAAAGGTGTGTGTGCAATAAATAAAGAATAATTTGGGAATAAGTGTACAAATACAGAAACGGGTGCCCTAGTGTGATATGGTTGGCCCGGGTAGGGTGCAATGTGTTCTGAGAACTGGTGGAGGGTGGGGGCCCCATGGGTGGATTTTTGTATGAGGAAAATGAAATGAAGGGAAATTTGCAGATGGGCAAACTGATTGTGGATGAAATGGAAGGTTCATGATACTGCGAAGGTGCAGTAAAAAAAAAGAACCATGAAGAGGTAATCTGGGAGTTCGTTGGGAAAGCTAGAATAATGAGGAGAAGGAGTATGTGGCTGATTCGCGACATGATGTAAGACTATCAGGACTCCCATCCCTAAAGGGTTATGGAAAACAACATGAGTGTCAAAAGTGAAAAAGGGTGCTATGAATGGGACAACTCATGTAGGTAAGAGTGCTACCGGGTGACAGTACCGAAGATGCAAATGGAGGTATTGGTACTGCAGAGCCGAAAATGGGGATCCTAGAGGCGAACATCAGAGGGTGTAACTGGAGATGCAAGTGAGATTCAGAGGGAATGACTACATGCTAGTGTTGAGCATATACCTGAAGGGGTTTTGTTGGAGGATGATGACCAAGTACCTTCACACATGAAAAAAAAATACCCGACGTGAATAGTATCTATATAGAAATGGATATATGAGCATGTATTTGATAATTTCGAATATGTGCATGCGTACCTGGTTAGGGCGTGAAAAAAATGGCGTCTCGGGGGCTCAGGATGAAAAGAGGCCTAGAAATTGTCGTAATGTAGATGATGGGATGTTGATCCCGTGGTTGAAGACGGATCGAGAAATGGACACCCGGAGCTCCCGGAATGATGAGTGAAAGTTTGGCAAAACAGCCTATATATAGTTGTAGGGCCCACATTGCCACCTCATTTGTACTTGCTATGATAGTGACTGGACGAGAAGTTTTCAGAGGAGATTTGGAGATTCTGGGAGGATGAGGCATCCGATTGGCGATTAGAGAGCTTCAGGTTAGTGGTCTGATCATCCTGCATAGAAATAGAATTTCATTTTTTGGGCAGGGGCTGTACGGAGGGCCATACAAAGGGTTTTTGTGGATGTGGATGCCACATGTGCGGGCGATCCAAAAGTAAGCGTGCACACATGCATGCCTACCCACCAGATAGACACGCATGGGGGCACCAGTGAGGGGGTAAAAGGCGTGCACTATGTGTGCGCCTGTCGACTGTACAACTGCGCATTTGTGCGTGGCTATAGCATGAACAGGCGCGCACTAGAGTGCGCTTGTGCAGTTAACAGGCGCACACTAGAGCGTGCCTGTGTAGTTGACAGACGTGCCTGAGAGCGCGCCTGTGTAGTTAATAGGCACGCATATGTGCACGCCTGTGTAGTGAACAGGCGTGCATGTGTGCACGCCTATGGGTTTAAACAACCGCGTCTTAGAGGCAAGGTTGACGGGTGTAAAATTTATCTTTGTGATGTTGTTGATGGTCTCTTGGGATGATATAGGACTGTTTGTTGTGGCTGTAGGTGAGCAGTTTGCATGATGCCAGTGGGTTGGTGAGAGTGGGATTGGTCTCAGTTGCGAGATGTCGTGTCCATTGAGGAGCCAGGTGTACGTGCGACTTTGGCAGCCTTTGGGATGCTGAAGTTCTTTGAGTGCCCGTTGATACGGGCGCAAGGGCATCTCCTGCAGTTCCTGATCCGGATGTGGATTCTGGACCTGCATTGCTTCATTGTGTGGGGAGAGCAGATCCCCTTCACTGCGGTGGAGGATGTGTACTTCTTGACTAGGCTCCCATTTTGGGGCGTTCCCCTACCGACGGAGTCGGTATTATCGAGGGATCTGGCCCTAGTGACCGTTGGCCGGAGATATTGTTCAGGTTAGAACTTTATGTCTGGGACGGTTGTGAACATTGGGGTGATGGATGCCCTGGTGCATCGTTGTATAGCAGCGATGATTGTGAGAGTCTATGGGTCGCTGGTGACCCAACAGATTAGTGGGGGCCAACTGATGGTGATGGAGAGAGTACTAGTTGGTGAGCATTTATCCTGGGGGTTGACGCTGCATGCCAGGATGGTAGGGCATCTGGACCACTGCCGGTCCACGGATACTGGGGAGTTTGCCTTCGGGTCTATCCTAGTGGCTTGGTTTCTCGAGAAGGTGTCGATGCTACGCCCTAGGATTTTATTGGGTGCGCCTGGGGTGCGAGAGCCGCGACTGTGGTGGTGGTCGATGGTTTTGCTTCGCCATGGTGGTGGCGAGGGCGACCACTTCTTTACTGCAGAGGTGATGTAGGTATGGCGGTAGATGCCGCAGGTGATATCACGGTACCCTTATGCCGGGGTTGATTTTCGAGAGGATCCGGATATGGTACTACCTCCATGGGAGGTGTTTGACTATCGAGGTATGTTGATGATTTTGATATATATGTTTTTCTGTTTTTGAGATATCATGATATATGTATATGAAATAGGTGCTGATACTATCTATTGTTTGTCTGTATGTGTAGATGTGGCACCTCGTGGACGCGAGTTAGAGTTGCAGAGAGTGTCAGCTCGGCAGGAGCTAGAGAGGCTGCCACGGGGAGAGAGATGGCAGCGTGAGGACGTCGTGGCGCAACTAGCTGAGCCAGAGAGGGCAGTGAGGAGACGTTGATTTGATGATCCGAGTGCTGGGCCATCGCATGCTCCTCCAATGGCTATCGGATTTGATTTTGAGGACATAAGCCATCGCCTGAAGGCGGTGTTACAGGACGTGCCTAAGGGCATGTGGTCTCTCATCTAGGATGAGGGTATCCTGGAGTAGTGTGTGGGGATTCCGCCGCCATGGTAGTCTGTAGTATGACGGGCAGCAGTAGTTGGTGCTACGATGACTGGACAGTTTCCTCTAGGGCAGGAGGGACCAGTAGGGGGTGGGCAACCACCACCTGAGGGAGGGGCAGGTGGTGGGGCTTTAGAGGCACCATGAGTGGTGCTCTATGTTTTTAATGTATTTTTGTTATATATAGGTTGGTTAGCCCATTTTGTACCGAGGTGTTTCACTGGCCTATGGTGACTTGTATTTTTGTATGTAAACATTGGGATGACACTATGGACTGTTATATATACATGAGTATACACATTTGAGATCTATGTGGTGTTTACATGTTTTTGCTAATGTTTTGATGATGTCTATTCTATACATATGCTGTGACAGGTGTTTTGATATGTTTATGTATGTGTAGAGGTAGCTTGATGGGATATATGCCAATCTAACACCATGTTAGCTATGTTATCTATAATTTGATTCAATTGTCTTGGAGTATGTGTGAATGTAATGGAATCGAAATGTCGAGATAAAAGTCTAACCTGGAGGTATTTGAGAAAGAGGCAGGGATCGCATACGCGGTACACATTGTTGAGCTGGAGAACGAATAGTTGGGAGTCGAGGAAGATGCTAAGGTGATTAATACGATGATGCTGAGCATCGGCCAGGAGGCCAATGACGACAGTGTATTCAGCTTGGTTGTTGGTCGCTGAACCCAAACATATGCCGCTTGAATGGAGCATTTCATGTGAGGGGGTGTAGAGATCCCAAGCAGCCGAAGTGAGATTTTGTGTCCAATGGCTGGCACCTTCGGCGTAATCGATATGGTAGGCTGGTGGAGGAGGCATTTATAAAGAGCACAAATGATAGTTTAGACATGAGGGATGGAGAACAAAGATAAAAAAACACTAAAAAAGAAAAGAACCTAAAGTAGAATGACTACATTTAAGCATAAAATTTCTTTAAGTATAACCCGTTGACGAGTTCTGTGAGCGATGTCGTAGGCAAGGACGAGGTTGCCTTTGCGGAATGAGTGAAGGTTGGCATGTCGATCAAAGGTATACTTGGATCATTTTTTAGCTGCCTCATTGTTCTGTAATGAAGATCGACGATCTTCATCCAGAGACTCTAAGTTCAGCAAGCGCTGCTCCATTGGAGCAGTGTCAGGTAAGAGCTCAATTGCGGTGCGTAAAGTAGGAATTTCACACTCGATGGGAAGAGTAGCCTCAACTCCATGGACTAGATGAAATGGTGTGAAACCAGTAGTTGTTTTCACAGTCGTACGGTAAGCCCATAGCGTGGAAAACAACATATGATGCCAATTGGTATTATGTTTATTAACCGTGCACTGTAGCATGGTCTTGAGAACCTTGTTAACAGCTTCGACCTATCCATTAGATTGAGGGTAACATGGTGAGGCGAACTCATGAGATAATCCTAACCGAGATGAGAGTTCGAAGAAGATCTCATTCTCGAAGTGCTTCCTGTGATCTGAAACAAGTTGGAATGGTACTACAAAGAGAGAGATGACGTGGTTAAAGAAAAAATGCACTGCAGTGTCAGCGGTGTTGTTGAAGGTGGGAATAGCTTCTGCCCATTTGGTGAAGTAATCGACTACGACAACAATGTATTTGTGACCATTGTTGGAGGGGGGATTACAAGTTATGAAGTCGATGCCCCATTTACAAAAAGGGCTAGCAGTGATGACTGGATGAAGAAGAGCAGGTGGAGCTCGGGCTTTGTTGGCGTAAAGTTGGCATTCCTTGCATTGTTTCATGGCGTGAATGCAATCATGAAACAAAGTAGGCCAAAAGTAACCTTCTCGGATAATATTTTGAGCAGTGGATATTCTCGACAGATGGCCCCCGCATGCACCATTGTGGCAATCGTTTAAGACTCTATCGGCCTCATCAATGGTTAAGCATCAATGAAGGATGGTGTCGACTCCCCGTCGGTATAAGATGTCTCCGATGAGGAGGTAGTGAGGGGCCTGGTGGAGAATACGATGACGATCATCGTGTGAAATGTGGTTACCAAACTTTTGAGTTCGGAGGTAGACGAGGAGGTTGTCGTACCAAGGATCGTCCGAAGTGATGTAAAAGAGGTGTTCGTCAGGAAAGTCAGTGTTGACTGGGGTACTCGTGGTGTTAGAGGGGAGGGTCATGACAAGTTCGGCAAGAACGAGGCCTTTCTTGCTCTTGGGTGTTGAAAATTCAAGATCGTATTCCTAAAGGATGATGATCCATCGAGAAAATTTTCTTTTAATTTGTTGATGACTGAGCAAGTATTGCATTGGGTTGGAATCTACTATGACCTTAGTTGTGTGTAGTAGAATGTAGTGACGCAGTTTCTGGACTGCAAGGACGACTGCTAGAGCAAGTTTCTCTTCATTTTTATACTTCAAGGGTGGCCCTGAGAGGTTTTTACTAACGTAATAAATGACATGCTCACGATTGTCATCACCTAGCTGAACAAGAACTCCTACTACTGAGACAGCTGATGTTGATATGTAGAGGATATAGTCGCGATTATAGTCAGGTGCACTGATTAAAGGGGCGTTTGAGAGCCCCAATTTAATATCGTCAAAGGACTGTTGGGCATGTTCATCCCAGTGAAATGGGGTGTCGTGACATAGTAAGCGAAGGAAACCATGTGCACGAATGGCGTAATCAGGGACAAATCATGGTAGGAATTTTGCCTTGCCTTGTAGGCTCTGGAGTTGTCGTAAATTCTGAGGAGGGGGAATTTCAGTGATAGCTTGGACTTTGAGGGGGTCCACTGTAATACTGCTTTGGGAAACGATAAAATCGAGGAGGCACCTTGCGGTGATGTACAAAACACACTTGAGGGGATTCAAGCGGATGTTGTACTGACAACACCGTTGGAAGATGATTCGTAAATCATCGAGATGTTGGGTGCATTTATTGGATAGAGCTATGAGGTCATCCAAGTATGCAAGGATGATATGAGCTAGATCGTGAAAAATATATGTCATTGCCCGTTGGAAAGTGGTGCCAGCATTCTTTAAGCCCAAAGGCATGATACAATAAGCAAAAGTACCCCAAGGGGTAGTGAATGTGGTTTTGTATTGATCGCCTGGGTGAATTTGAATTTGATTGTAACCAGAGAAGTCATCCATGAAAGAGAGAGCTTCGTGGCCTGCACATTCGTCGATGATTTGATCGATAAAGGGTGTTGGAAAGTTTTCTTTGGGACATGCGTGATTGAGATCGCGAAAGTCTGTGCAGACGCAGATAGTGCCCTATTTTTTGTTGACGGGTACAAGGTTGGAAACCCATGATGTGTAGGTGATGGGTTAGATGAACCCGACAATGCGTAATTTGTCAATCTCAACTTTGATGGCCGCTGCTTTGGAAGGGTGTAGTGGTTGTTGTTTTTTATGAATGGGTGTAATGTTGGGCCAGGTGTCGATGCGATGTTCGACGATGGAAGAATCAAGGCCAGGCATTTCCGTGTATAACCAAGCAAATATATCCCGATATTCCTGGAAGAGAGCTTTGTAGGTGATTATTTTTTGAGGAGTGCAAGTAGCGCCAATAATGATTTCCTCGACTATGCCATTTTTGATGGAAATGTCGATTTTAATGGTCAGGGAAATGTTGGCCATGTTGCCTTCTTCAAAAGAATCAGTGGCGGGAATGGGGTTTTTGAACCAATTGATAGGACCTGATGGGATAAAATACTTGGTTTCAACTACATATATGGGATGTTGGTTAGGAGGCATGGATGCTCCTGGTGCAAAGAAGAGTGCGTGATGGTGTAGCGTGTCCCATGGGTAGTCAAGGTTGTTTACCTCTTCAAGTATTTCCTCGTCACAATGAAAGTGACGGGAATACAAGGTCTCATGAAGAGTGATATCAGTCATTTTTGGTGTGTGGCTACCCCCGGATGATGAAGAAGTAGGGGGAATGACGGAAAGAGTTGGTGTTGGTTCGCTCAACATAAACCAGATATCGAAGTACTGAGGAGTACTCTTGGTAATGGGGTGTAAAGTTTTCGTTGGGGAATGAACAAGAGAGTTTGGGGGATTGGGGAGTGAATCCTTAGATATTCCCTCTAAGAACCATGGGGACGTTGGAAGGGCCTTGGGTTTGGGGGAAATGACATGAAGAGCTGCTAGTGATAAGGCAAGGTCAACTATCGTCTCGGTGTGTCATTGAAGTAGGGTCAATTGGTGTAGCCTGTATTCAATGATCATAGGACACTGGTATGTAAAATGATCTAATGATTTACATAGAGAGCAAGGGAATTTCATACGTTCATTGACTGAAGTTGTGACATAACGAATGTCTGTGATGGAGGGTACGGATGACGTAGTGGAGCGGGGTTCACTCTGGAAGCTGTGGCGTACTGCGGCTAATGTCTGTCGAAAGCATGGTAGTGCCAGGCAATGGTGGGTATAGTGGTCTTATTCTGAACATATGGCACAAGCGAATTTGGTGCGCAACCCTTTTCTACTTGAATGAGGGGTGGTAGCGACAGTACCAGTTATAGTGGTGAGTGTGGAGGGGTTTGATTGAGTGGGATAAAATTCTGTAACTCTGGTAGGGATGGGCAATTGTTGGTTTGGTGTCCATATTTCTCACAGAGTGCACAAGGAGGTTGAATACGCGGAGGAAGAGGAGTTGTGGGTTCCTTCTTCCTTTGCCTGCCCCCTATTGTGGCAGGGGGGGTAGTGACGGGGGGTGTAATGGGTATGGTGGGAGTAAGTATGGGAATCATCATTGGGATTCCTTCTGTTTGGGGGGAAAGGGATGGTTGAGGGATCATCTCGGGTGGATGTAAATACCAAACTGGAATTTCTAACACCATATTGGGGAGGGTAAGCATTACTGCTACCTGGAAAGCTTCGATGCCTGGGGGAGGGTAAAAGAAAGGTATTTGAGTGATGGCCCGGGGAACTGTCTCCCAGATTGGGGTATGTCCTTGAGGAGAGGTGGATTCATGAACTATTGAGGTCGACGAGTTTGCAGGAGGCTCATGAGGGGGGGGTTCTGCGACTGTTGGGATGTCAAGAATGATTGAAGCCTCCTGAGGAGGAAGAGTATCCTCTGTGTGAGTTCCGTTAGATGATATGACGCATACTTGATTGGAAGGATGAAGGAGCGGTGGTGCTCCATGGTAAGTTCCTAATAATGATGGATCTTTGAAAATTCCAGGCCCCATCTCGATGAGGGGATATGCATCAGGACTTGTGTGGATGAGAGGAAGAATGTTATCGATGTTGGCAGATGGGTTAGGTTCGTAATGGGAAACCTGGTCAATGGTAACGATCTCCCCATTGTGGGGGAACATCATTGTGTGAAAGATGGAAGAGGCAACTACTTTCATAGCGTACATGTAACTACGACCGAACAGGATATTATAATCGAGCGGGGCATCGATAACTTCTATGTCGATGAGAATGATTTTTCCCCCGAGTTCTATGGGAACATTTTGGAAGAGCCCTTCCGAAGATGATGGTCATCCGTCATAAGCTCGTAAGGTGATGGTAGAGGGTATGAGTTCGGGGGAACCAAGTTTCTGCCATACTGATTTGGACATAATGCATGTAGATGCACCTTCATCGATGATGCACCGATGAATTGTGATGTTCTGTATTTTTACTAGGATTTGAAAAGTGATCAAGGTGGTAAGGCGAGGTTCATCGCTGTCAATATCAAACGTAATTAGCCGAGTATCTGCTGGGTCGACTGCCCCCAAGGCCGAAATTAATGATTTTCGCTGAGTGGGGAAAGTCTGCAAGACCTCTAAGACTGACATGGCAGCCAGGGATTGTGCTAAGTCATCAGCCAAACTATAGTTATGATCTGCCCTAGCCTATGGGTTGTGGACATTCCTTCGCAATGGGATGCAAGGGATGCGAAGAGGTGGCTCATTGTTAGGGTGAGGGATCACCAACGGGGGTCCCGTTGGTGCGGGGTTTGTCTCTAGAGGGATGGAAGAAGACTCAGCGGGTGCATGATACTAATGGTTACATGTTTGCAGAAGGATTTCTTCCTCACTAGTGAGGAGGATCGTGCGATCTCCTGGATTATTTGGATTGAGGTATTGTCCTACCTGAGGTGGGGGAGGCTACATATCTTGTTGGGTGTTTATCACACTTTGGTGTGGAATAGGATTTTGCAACATGGCAGGGAGGGGTTGTTGCACATATTGTTGTTGTGCCTACTGAGGGGCAGGCGGTGCTGGAGGATGGGGTAGACTGCTAGAATCTTTCATCCGTTTGAAATTAGCGATTTGGGGGAAATGATGAGTGTAATGGACGAACTCACCACAAAGGGCACAAGGGAAGTTGGTTTTAACATTATTGTTGTTTCTCCCTTAGCACTTATTATTATTTCCCCCCTGGGGGTTCTGATTCCCTTGGTTCTGGTTGCCCCCAGTAGGTTGGTTCTGTTGGGGTGGAGTCCCGCCTTGACCTGATTTGTTGTTGTTCTTGTTTTGTCCTTTATTTTTGGCATTGTTCAATGGATGTGTCAAATTTTCCATATTCAGTTGTTCAAAATTTTGATATTGTTGAACGGGAGAAGGTTGAACAAAATTCACCCCAACATGAGGGTGTAGAGGAGCCATGGGTTGTGGGGGACCAGGAAATGGAAAGTACGGATTTTGTGGGGGTAACGATCCATAAGGTACATAGGAAGGCATGGTTCTTTCACTAGTACTGTAGGCTGAGGTAGAGGGGGTACCAGAACTCGTTGGAATAGGTGGATGTACGGGGGGTGTCAGTGGTGGTCCACTAATGGATGGTGGTATAGCAATATGGTATGGTTGTTGATAAGGTGGTGGGGGGTAATAAGGAATTCCCCCGTATGTCGGCGGGTATTGGGGTGTTCCATACATCAGTGGTTGTTGGGGTTGTGGACAGTGGTGAGTGGTGTTTCCAATCATTCCATCTACTGAGTGAGACATCCCAGGTTTGTCTTGGCCAAATGGCATAGGTTTTGGGAGATCAGGAAGTACTGTGTATAAGTACCCTGACTGTGAATAGGTGAGGTTGTATTGTTGAGATTTACTGATGGCTTCTTCTTCTGACTGAGGGAAAGTGGAAGCGACATCCTTACCAAGGAGAGAGACAAGTGATCTAAGAAACCAGTCAAGACATTGTTGTTTGGTGGTTTCTTCTTTGCATAAACTACGTCGCCTACACCACTCGTAAATGTGATCAGCGATGTGTGTGGCTGAGGTTTGTTTGAAGTTAGAGAGTAGTTCAAGACCATTGTCGTGGAAGATTGGTAATTGGAAGAAAGTCAAGAAGGCTTTGGCCAAGGGCTCGAAAGTCGCATGGGACCCTGACTTCTCATCTACATACCATTTGGTCGATGGGCCAGTAAGTGTGCATTGAAATAAGTGCAGTTTAATGGAATCATCCATAATGCTATTGGAAGAGCACCATAGGTGAAAGGTCATGACATGGTTGGCAGGGTCATCACCTGCCTTTCCTTCAAACTTGGGTATGTCTGAAGGTAGTTTGGTGGGCATTGCAGGCTAGGTGGGTTCATGCAATATAAGATCATTGGTAAGTTTGCTTAGATCCGGTATGTTAAGAGAGGCCAAATATGGCATCAGGAGTGTTGGTTGAGGATTAGCTCCTACCATGGTGCGAGTGTGTTGTGGACCTGACCCTTGAGGGGGGCTAGGTGGGTTGGTACTTCCCCCTTGAGAGGAATTTGGTCCCCCACTTCAGTGTAAAGGAGAGCAAGTGGACGGAAGACCTTGGGAAGTGGACCCAAGTAATGTGGAACCAAGCAAAGTTGATCCCAAAATAGTAGCACTCACGGGAGTGTGTGAAGGTGATGTCAATGAGTGGGCTAAGCCAGACAGTCCCCCTAAGATAGGTGGGAGGTTGAGCAAGCATCGAGAATGACGGGGATTCTATGGGTCCCCTATAATTTCCAATTAGCTGAGTGAATGTGTGCAAATGGTCATGAGAGAAATGAAGAAAAAAGAGCCATTTCACAAAACGTTGAACTTGACACAATATATATATCCAAATCAAAATGTAGTTAGAAGTGCATCATACATAAAATGTTTTTGAAAAGAAGCATATATATGGATAAGTGTGTTTTGTCCACATGGGGAATCAAAAAGAAAACAAATGCTCGTGTCCTAAAAGATGTAACGTCCTTCCTCTCAAATAGCACTGGACCTTCCAATAGTCCTCAACAATGGGGTTTGAATTCACCGGAAGAGGCACTAGTGAAGGATGAAATAATTGGTTATAATGAGGGGTAAAGGGGGCATATCCCGAAAGAGCTAGCGATACTTCCCAATAGCCACACAAAATCCAATCAAGGTGCAACTGCAGCCCGCAATTTCCACCTGGGTAGATGTCCTAATTTTGGTCACTAGGTACCTCGGTCAAAGTGCGGCATTTAGATTTTCGGCCTAAGAAATGGGTCATGGGTTGGATCCCATCCAGGAGGTGGGTGCCTCAAGGGGGGACGCATAGAACAACCGGACCTCGGCCTTCAACCCTTCATGGGTATCTCCCTGCCTTATGGTGTTAGGAACACTTGACTTGGAGGATTTTCAGTTCCCTATTTGACAACTTCTATTGTTTTGCAAATGAGAGAACCAAATAATGGGGAGTTATTTGGATGCCTATCCTCGAAATCCTACCTAGACTAAAAAATTTCTTTTGGCACCTCTTGTGGAGGAAAAATTAATGAGTTTTTAGAAAGATTTTAGATGTAGTTGGTTTGAGAGGATGGGGGTGTGAGCCAACCTCATTGAATTAAAATGGGAGTGGATAGTTTCGTCAAGAAAAGGGTGGGGTGTTTTTGGAATCCCTTTGGAGGAAACTTACTTTGACCTCCACGTTTCAAGAAGAAGCTATGTGATTGATAAGTGACTTTTGTGTGTGAGTGAAAGTGTGCCAATTTTTTAGTGAATTAGGTGTCACCTTGTTGCATGTGGACTTCGCTTGGTCCTTACAAGTGTTGATTACCTAATTAACTAAGTGCCTTTGGTACAACCTTGCGTAATTCAAAAGTCCCTAGGAAGCTATCCCTTTAACTCCCTATTGTGATGTAATCTAAGAAAATCTTTGAAACTATCCTAGATTGAACATGTGGGCATATATGGGCCCGTTACAAAACCTTTAAACTCTCCTAGTGTTTTGATCTAAGAAAGTAAACTTCAAGCACTATCCTATCTTTGTAGCATGTGGGCATGTATGGGCCCTTTACAAATTTAAGATGTGTTTGAAAAAGTAAACTAAGAGGGGTCCCAAGGAGGGACATTGTCCTCTCCTAAAGGTTTTAAACTTTTTAAGGGAGATGAAATTGTTTCACAATCTTTTTCTTATTCTCAAGGTCGCTTGGAGGCGCGAGAGAAGAGAATACTAAGTGATTGTTACTTGACTTCTGGTCCCAATGCAATTTAAATGTGATTAAAAATGATTTCCAACTTATATTATGAATCAAAACATGCCATCCATGTGGAAAAAATGAAAACAAAAAGAGGAAATTGATTTTAACCTCCTAAGTGCCTATGTGTTTTTGACTCACCCCTTTATATTATGAGGGGACTAAGTGTGGTGCAGCTTTAAAACATGCTTGGAATCTTTTTTAAGAAGGCAAATGGCCTTCCCCACATCTCAACAACTTTACAATGTGAATTTTTGCACAGATGCGTGGGTCTTAATGGAGATAGAGGCGCACAGAGCGCATGTGCGTGAACAAAGATAAGTCAAAAGGCACACATGTGCAGAACAGAGCTGTCACTTAAGCGCATGCACGCATGATGTGCGTCTGTGGGGTAAAATACCCGCGCATAGGTGACACATGGCCGAGAATGAAAAATTCGGGTGGATTTCTCTCAATTTTCCTTGGAATTGGATGATTGGCAGGTCGGCTTAGGCCGGTTGATGCACATGCAAGTTAAACAAACTAAAAGAAGAGAAATAAAAACCTAATTGGGGGAGGAAATTGATACCTATTCCCTGGTGGAGTCACCAATCTGTTTGTGCCTCCTTCGTCACCTTAGTGAGAAAAATGGAGGTGCTTGCAAGCTCAGTTGGGTTTGCTGAGCAGGACAGCTGCAAGGAAAAGAGTTAGAAAGAGAAATATAAAACAACAACTAAGAATTAAACTAAGAAATAAATCTACAACTAAATTATCAAACATAGAGACATAAGGACAAAAGAAACAATTAGACCCATGTCACCAATGATAAGGTTGATATTAGTGAAAGAAAACACCAAGAAGCAAGGGGACTATGAGTACCTTCTTCCTCCAAGGGAGGGCTCTTGGACCCCCACAAGTATGCTCTTCTTACAACTTTGAGAAAAAGAAATGAAAATTGTGAAAGAATTCTTTGTTAATCCACTCAAGGGATGAGATGGATTGTCCAATGAAATGGTGCAAGAATACTCTTGGCAAGGATAGGAAGATCCTCAAGAGAATAATGGCAGCATAACTTTGCTTTGAATTCCTTGAAAAATGAAGTGTATCCATGGCCTTTTTATAGCATTCCTTTGAGCTATTGTTCAACTAGTTTGTAGTGTGTAAAGAGGCTAATTAGGGCATTTCTAGGTCTTTGACCAACCCTCCAGTCGAATCCAGTCCGGATTTGAGTGTCAAATCATCTTGGGAGCTGAACCAAAAGTGGTTGGGAGGCCGACCACTCTCATAAATGCGTCGTTTCTCAGGTGCGTGGATTTTTGCGATAACAGTTGTGCATCGTGCACATGTGTGCGATTCTTGCATTCCTGTTCTGTGCATGTGCACACACGCCCAATGTCTGTATAACGCTCTTCAATTTTTTCACTACTTGTATAGTGTTTTACCCTTTATGAATTCTTTTGTGTTAATTTAGGTCCATGGATGTCTTCATAACTATTTGACGATGTTGAATTCTTGTAACCATTTGCGGACGAAATTTCAGTGATAACACTTAGTATGAAAAAAATCTACCTTATTCAACCCATCTATTCTCTCTACTCATAGACTATCCATTACCCATCCCATCTCACGCCTTGAAAATTATGACTCTCATCCAAAACATCTCTTCACTATTTTAAGACCCAATATAAATTGTTTAATATCCACTATAAGCTCAATCTCAATGAAGACTCCTAGAACTACATGCTACAAATTTTTGGTAACAAATCTCAAGGTTTTTGGCAGTTTTTGGTAACAAATTTCAATTTTTTTGACAATTTTTATGACAGATATTAGGAGTGATGTTGGCATAGGGGAAGACCCAGGGTTCAGCTCCAAGAGTGCACCAACAAGCCCTAGCTAATATCCCTTTCAGCAACACCTGCGAGGCAGATGCAGTCTCACCCGAAGTAGCTATGAGGGGGTTGCAAGACATAGATGTCTACAACTAGAAGGAATGTAAAGTAGATTCAAAGTGATCGATATAGAACAATTTAGTATTCTTTATCTTCCTACAATATACTGTGCAAGATATATATATATCATATCTAACATAGTAATTCAATAGTAGTATATCAGACAACAAAGAACAGAGCACCAATCACACATACTACACAAGATATGCATGGTTCACCCTCTCTATAGAGCTACGTCCATAGAACTGTTCTTTATAATGTATTAAGATGAAGAATACATTTCTTGTCTGTGCTCTTAGCCATCATATCTTCTTTCTTCTCCTCTCTATCTCTTCCCTCTCTACGCACCTAGCTACAGGTTTGATCTTCGCACCCAGCTGAAGATCTTACAATACAGAAGGATCTCATACTGAGCACTTCTCTCTCACTCAATATTACTCACTCAATCACACAATGACAAAGACAATAATAATAATCATAACACCAATTCGACACCAACAAAAAAAAAAACCCAACCCAGGTCCTTTATACCTCTATTTATACTTTACAATAGCTCACCGACATCCTTAGGCTGAAACCTAGGTGTCAAAACCCTAGATACAAAAATCCTAGGTGTCTAAAACCCTAGGTCAACTTGACCCGCATTTTAGGGCTTCGCCAACCTGTCTTTCCTTCCTTCTCGCGTGGTTATCCAAAGCATCCAACGATGGATTTTTTTTCTTGTTGAGTTGTCCATGATCCTTCTTTCTTTATGATCTGTTGTCCTTGATATCCTCATTCAATAGCTTGCTTTCTTTTACTTCTCTCCTTCCTTTCTTCTCTTTTGCTCACTTCGACCTAGTAATAGTCATTGTGTCTTCCACGCAGTTCACATTCTGCCTTTTCTTCCTTGATCTTCACTTACTTTCATAACCAAGGGCCAAAAGGCCCCCAACACTCACCTATGACTCGTCCCGAGGAACTTCAGATCTGTTCTTTTTATTTTACTTCGACTTCAGAATGCACAGTGAAACCTTTTTTTTCTTCTCTATGCCTCCTTTCCTTTCTTGTGTAGACTGTCTTTTCTATGTCTGGTAACCAATTTCAACTGCACCTAATACCTAGACCCTTTTCCTTATGCTTTTACTTAGATCTGTGGGGCATCAGGTTGTCATAATACAATTTCAACCGGCTCCCATTCACTAATCCTTCCTTCCATTCTCCCTTAAAAGTCTTCAACTGCACAACTCATCCTTCTGTAACATATACGTTCTCATATGGCCTGAGCCAATGCATTCTAAAATTCCAAGGATGTTTTATGAACTTACTACCATATACTAGTACTAGATCACCTTGTTTAAATTCCTTCTCTTTGATGTTCCTATCATGATAGACCTTCTCTCTTTCCTTATGTAACTATTGATGGAATCTTGCAATAAATATGTCTTCTTCTAGTTCGACCAACTGTGCAAGCCTTTCTCGAACAACGCCAGTGTCATCCATATCTGTGAAGGAAAAAATTATTAGGCTTGGTACCAAATATTCCATTGAGACAACAGCTTCAAGACCATAGACCAACTTAAAAGGGGTCTTCATTGTTATCTTCTTGCAAGTGGTCCTATAGGCCCATAGTATTGCGAGTACTCTTAAATCCTAGTCATCCCTATTCACACTGCAAATCTTTGTCAACATTGTCTCCAATATATTGTTGAATGCTTCCACTATCCCATTTGCTTGTGGATGGTAAGGCATGCTCTTCTAGTGATGGACTTCAAATTCCTCATTCAAGGCTTCAATTGTCTTATTGATGAAATGTGTGCCTTGATCACTCATAAGGATTTTTGTGCATCCAAACCTAGTTATGATTTAATCAAATATGAAGCGCGCAACTGTAGTTGCACTACAGTCCTTAGCTTCTCTTGCTTTGGCCCATCTGGTCAAGTACTCTGTCACAATGATTATGTATCTTTCTCCTGTGCACTTTCCTGGTAGGTTTATATGTTCTACTAAGTCAATGGCCCATTTCTCAAATGATTGTAGGGTCATCTATGGTGCTAATGGCATTTCATTTCTTCTGGATGGTTTCCAAACTTTTTGGCATACATCGCAGGCTCTATAATAGTCTTTAGCATCTTTGTGTAAGGTAGGCCACCAAAGGCTAGCTCTAAGAACCTTTTGCAAAGCTGCTTTCCCTGTGTAATGTCCTCCTGTGATGCCTTCATGAGATTCTACGAGGATCAATGGTCGCTCTTCCTCCATAACACACCTTCTCAATATCTCATCAAGTCCCATCTTTTATAACTACCCAACTATAAGTGAAAAGTCTGCAACGCATACTACTAGTTGTTTCTTCTGTGGAATTGTATAATCGCTAGGTGCCATTCCTGTTGATAGGAACTGGACTATTTCTGCGAAGTGGTCATCAATATTTCTAATGGCCAGTAACTGTGCATCCAATAGTGCACCATCCAAACTGGTTAGCTCTTCTCCATGTTCTAACCTTGACAAGTGTCTAGGACCTTTGTTCATTCTTCCTGGCTTTACTACGATCTCAAAGTCATATTCCTAAAATAGAAGAAGCCATTTGCATGCTCTCGCCCCCAACACTAGCTTGCTAACAAGGTATTTCAGCATGGAGTAATCAATAAACATTTTAAAGTGTCCTCCCAACAAGTAGTGGCAAAATTTCTGTAGTGCATACACCATGGCTAACCCCTCTCGCTCAGTAGTGGTTTAATTGAATTCAGAATTTGATAGCTTCCTGCTGGAAAAGGCTAACATATGGTCAATATCTCCTTCCCCAGGTTGTGCTGACACTGCTCCTAAGAAAAGAGAAGACGCATTGACATGCACATGAAACTCCTTGCTCCAATTTGGGAAGACCAGAATAGGCGCAATAACCATTTTTTGTTTCAGTGTGTCGAAGCTCTATTGGCACTCTTCTGTCAAATGAAATTGAGATTCATTCTTCAAAAGCTTATCCATGGGTGTTGTAATCTAGGCATATCCTTTAATGAACTTCCTATAGTATCCTATGTGTCCCAACGTAGTGCAGATCTATTTCACTGAAGTAGGAGCGGGTAGGTCAATTATAATGGAAATTTTAGATGGATCTACCAGAAATCCCTGCTTGCATACAATATGACCTAACAACACTCCAAATGGTGAGAAGAAGATGCATTTCTTCAGATTCAAGGCAATTTGGTACTGCTTGCATTTATCCAACATTAGCCTTAGACATTTAATATGATTTTTCAATAAGCTAAAAACAATGTAATCATCAAAATATCCTTCTAGAAATTTATGCAGAAACTCCTTGAATGCTTCGAACACCACCCTGGAAAAGATGGTTTGGGCATTCTTCAGTCCAAACAAAATCATTGTATACTGGTAGGATCCCCATTTTGTTGCAAATGTGGTCTTATGGGGATCTTACTTGGCAATCTGGATCTAATGGTATCCTGAAAATCCATCTGTAAAACAATATACCTCTTGGCCTTCCACATTATCTAACACTTCATCAATGAATGGTGTAGAGAAGGGGTCATGCAAACAGTCATCATTTAGCTTCCTAATATCTACATAGATCTTGATATCTCCTCTATTCTTGTCTTGCACCACCATAGGGATAATACATTTTGATTCTTCGATAGGTTCTATAATCCTTTCTTCCAGCATTCTGTCGAGTTCAACCCTCACTTTCTCCTTGTATTTAAGGATCAATATATAGGGTCTTTGTTTGAATGGTATTGCATCTTATTTCAAATGGATCCTCATCTCTCCCACAGGCTCTTTAATTCCCTTCATATTAGTGAACTTGGCTGGAAACAAGTCCTGATATTCATAAAGTAACTCTGTGATTTTGTCAATAGTAGAAGCATCCCAGTAATCTCCAACGTTTGCAATCTTCGGTGTCTGCTCTGTCCCAATATTGAATTTTTTTATATTGATTGACTGTCCAATAAATGGTATCTCAATTCTTGTTCCTTCCACATCTCTTTGACCTTCTGTTTCTACGATGTTCACCTTCCTAGGATCATCGTCTTCATCAACGTTGGTGTTGTAACAACCTTGCAATTTCTAGAGAGGCGAAGTCCATTCGTCCTCTTCTTGCTCCAAAGGGAGGCTAGGTGCCTCCTCAAATAATTTCTATCTTACAATCTGTAATGCTTGATCTACTGAAGGATATTGACTTTCAAATGAGAAGGTAGCGATAAAATTCTAAGGATACCTTCCCAATCTGTAGTGATAAGGCGCAGCTCTGCTTGAAGGTACTAGTTGATAGGGGTTGTGTCCAGTGTGTTAATGAATTTGTGCACCCATTTCTCTTGAGGAATGTTGCTCCAGGATCCTTCGCAACTTCGCACATGGTCCTTTGGGAAGCTTCGACCTATGTACCTAACTTTGTAGCCTTCTACTTGTGTTGAGAACCGCGCGGTCATCAGGGTACGACATTGTACCCATTCTGTAATGTTGTTTTTGTGTGTCCCCCATCATCTTGTTGGTGTGGCTTTCAGGGCCTCATCCATTTCCAAAAATATTTGTTGTGTTGGTACACTTGCTTCAAAGTCTGCTAAGAAGGCTTCTAATGGATTCAGACCATCAAAGGTGGGTAGGTTACTTACTGTTGTGTCGATCCAGTGAACTTCTCTTATTAATCTAGCACATCGCCTTGTAAATACTTCATACATTTTGTTCTGCCATTTCTTCATTCCTTATTCTGAATCTAATGAACATGTGTTGTCACTTCTCTAGCTTAGGTTTCCATCGGTCGTAGGATTAATGTAATCCTATTGTCTGGATGTTAATTTGTATATGTTTTATAGTTCATATGCACGGTCTTCTTCTCTAATAGGTTATGTGTATTGCTGACCTTCATCTGGATCTAAAGGTGTAATGACCCGAAGGCCATATCTTTCAAACATCATTCATATTTTCTTTAAGTCAACCATAGTGGAATTATTGAAATCCCAATCAATTCCTAACAGTGCAAGGTAAGGAAATCTATCATCAACTATCTCAATTGCCTCAAAGTCTACAAACGTTCTTACTCTGTCGATGTCCACAGGGACATGTTCCAATCTGCCAAAGTGGATTACTGCCTGTTGATTAGCCATCCTAAGCCTGATAGGGGAATAGATCAACTTCCATTTTCCCATCAGTGCCCAAGTTTGCTTCATAATGACATTGACCTCCGAACCTCAATCAGGGACCACATAGTCTATATCATATTCTCCAAACTGAGCATTCAAGTGTAATTCCTTATTTTTCCTTCTCTTCTTGGATAGTTGATGTACTGCTTTATTTAGTAAAGGGTCTATCCTTCCTATCTCATACCATCTAATTAAATTTTGTAGCTCTTGTACAATGCTCTCATCTTGAATCAACTTAATACACATATATAAAAATTCCATGAGCTTGCTTACCTCTTTTCCTTAATTTGGAGAAGCAGACTAATAGAATTCTAGAGGCATTCCATATTCTCTTACTTCTGGACATGTCTTTGATGAAGAGCCTTGGTCTGTTTTGAACACTTTTCTTGCCTCCTCAAATATTTTTCTTTCTTTATTTGCATCAAAATTTTGGGTATTCTCTGTAGATTTCCTGACTCTTGAGTCTTTTGTATTATTTCCTTGGGTCAATCTGTCTTCTCCTATAAAAACGCATCCTCTAGTGATAACATCAAATCTAGGGTATTCTCCATGAGTTTCAGCATATATCAATTGCACTTGCGGGTTCTGTTGAGGTCCTCATGTTTCCTGAAGCTTATCCAACAATGTTGGACATTCCTCGATAACATGCTCTAAGGAGTTTCAATAGATGCAAGTGGTACAATGGTTATGACAGTCCCTTGCTAGGTGTCCTGGCTACATGCAGTTATAACATATTATTTTTCCTCGGCCTCGACCCATACCTCCTCTCGTCCTCATCCTCTGAATCCACCACGAGGATTGAATTTTCCTCTCCCATGGGACTTATGTTGTGTAGTGTTTACTTCTTGATGTACTTGACCTTAAATTTTTTATATGTGTCTTGACCTTTCATGCATGAGATCAGAAGCCTTACAATCTCTATCATCATGTCCCATGGACTTACAGAACGTGGAATACAAATTTTTGGGTGTATGAACATACTTTTGCATGTAATAACACTCACTAGGGCGATGTCTATTTCTACATACCTCACACCAGGGTAAGGTGACTTGCTTCAAGGGACTCAGAGCTCCAGAGACCAAGTATTCATGGAATAGGGGACAATGTTCCTTGTCACATTCTTCTGATCTGCATCTGACACACCATATGTCTTATCTTTTATATTTTCCCTTGTCTTTTTCCATATATTCAACCTACAGAGACAAACTAGTTAGTTGACTCAAGGTTTGACTCATACCTGAACTGGATTCTCCCATAGGGGTTGATTCTAGCTTCATGGCGATCTCCAGTGCCTCAGCCTGCGAAGCAATTTTCTGTTGCATCAGAGGAACTCTGATGTGTGGTAAGAGAGAAACAATGAACCATTCTTTGTTCTTCTCATATGGGATTTGGAAATTTAATCGGTCTGTTAAGGTCTTCAATCTCTGATCAAATTCCCAAATAGGTTCGATGACCTTTTACTTGATTGCTTTCATCTCTGTAATACATTGTGATTCTGATTTGGGTTTCTTGAACTCTGCAATCAGCACATTCTTGATCTGATTCAGCGACTTAGGCTATGCAAGTCCTTATACAATCTTCATGTACCAGCTCAGTGCACGATCCCTTAGGGTAGTACTAAACTGAGTTCTTTTAACAACTTCGTCAGTGACATTCTTAATATTCAATACGGATTCACATAGGAACCAGTTCTGATCAGGGTCTTCAGACCCATCTCCCCTAAAAATAGGGAGCCTCATCTCATTTTCCATAGATCTTCCTAGGGTTCTTGAATCAGTATGTGGTGGATTACTAGTGACAGTGCTTTGAACGCTCTAATGGCTTGGATTACTCTGATTTCTTAGTGTTTTTTAATCAACAGGAGGGATAATAGTACTTAATTCAGCAGTGTGCACATTTCCTGAAGTTTTTGGCTCTTCCCGATGAGGTTCTTCGACTTTCCCTTCCTTTGTCCCAGTGGGTTCTGAATGATCTACATCTATCAGATATGCCTCTTCTCCACTATAGAAACCCTCATCCCCATAGTTCTTCTTGAACAGGTTCGCAATATGAACTTCTCTGTACACTCTCCCACTGCACGTATGTCTAGCTTCTATGTCGATGTTGCTGTCCAGATTCCTGAACATTAGCATTTTCAAATCCTACCAATCTATTGTATCTTCAAAATATTCTTCTCGTGCAATAGCGTCTTGATCCTCAACTTCAGAAAATGTAAAAATTTTCCTCTGGGTCCCTTGAAGAAATATCTCTCAGTTTGGCTATATGACTCTACTCTGTCAACAACAAAATTGGTGATGTACCCTCCAACGGTGCTATCAAACTAGTGATCTACTGCTTGTGATACAACGTTATCAACTCTCTTGACCTTCCTGATCAGTGTTGACATCCAAACCACAGGATGTCTAGATATGATCTCAAACTGGGTATCTTCTAACCTAGCTAACCACTCATATAGCTCCTGATGGATTCCTCCAAAGAAAATTTCGTGTATATAAGTAAAGATATATCTCTCCAACCAATCCTCTATACTAATATTAGGGTTCTTATTCTGGGCTTCAACCAAATCCTTTTCTTGATCCTCTATCCACTTTTGAATCTGTGTATTTGATGGAAACCACCTTGACATTCCCTTAAGAAGATTCTTGTCCCAGCAATAGAACCATTTGTTGGCACAAGATAAGACCCAAGGTTCAGCTCCAAGAGTGCACCAACAAGCACTAGCTACTGGCCCTTTCAGAAACACCTTTGAGGTAGATGCAGTCTCACCCAAAGAAACTATGAGGGGGTTGCGGGACAAATATGTCTCCAACCAGAAGGAATGTAAAGTGGATTCAAAGTGATTGATACACAACAATCTAGTATTCTTTATCTTTCTACAATATACTAGGCAAGATATATCTATCATATCTAACAAAGTAATGTAATAGCAGTATATCAAACAAAAAAGAACAGAGCACTGATAACACATATGACACAAGATATACATGGTTCACCCTCTCTCTAGGGCTATGTCCATAAAACTGTGATTTATAATGTATTAAGATGAAGCATATAGTCCTTGTATGTGCTCTTATCTAGCATATATTCTCTCTTCTCCTCGCTATCTCTTTCCTCCCTGTGCACCTAGCTATAGGGTTGATCTTTGCACCCAGTTGAATATCTTACAATACAAAAGGATCTCGTACTCAACACTTCTCTCTCACTCAATATTACTCACTCAATCACACAATGACAAAGACAACAATAATAATCATAACACCAATTCGACACCACCACCAACAACAACAACCCAACCCAGGTCCTTTAGACCTCTATTTATACTTTACAATAGCTCACCGACATCCTTAGGACGAAACATAGGTGTCAAAACCCTATATACCAAAACCCTAGAAGTCTAAAACCCTAGGTCAACTTGACCCGCGTTTTTAGGGCTTCACTAGCCTGTCTTTCCTTCCTTCTCGTGTGGTGCTCTAAAGCATCCAACGATGGATTTTTTCGCTTGGTGAGTTGTCCATGATCCTTATTTCTTGCTGATTTTTCTTCCTTGATCTCCTCATTCAACAACTTGCTTCCTTTTACTTCGCTCCATCTTTTCTTCTCTTTTTCTCACTTCGACCTAGTAACAGTCACTGTGTCTTCCACACAGTTCACATTATTCCTTTTCTTCCTTGATCTTCGCTTACTTTCATAACCAAGGGCCAACTAGTGAATATTCACCATTTAATTCATTGATCTCAAGATCAAATATCCGAGATAAATTCTTGAAGGACTAATTCTCTTCAACAAATACTCAATTTATATTATATAATGTGAGGAAAAACTAAGTAGGCACATTAATGTGACTACATGGTCACCTGGCATTCTCTAAGTCTTACCCATATCCATGTAACCATTCTCCAATGTACCAGCCAACAATATTCTCACCTAACCTATGCATATGGCATCCCTTTAAGGATACTAATGCAAAGACTTATGATAGGTATTTTTCAAGACTTATTTTCCTTATGTTGCATAACTCATATCATAGAATTATTGTTATATTAGATTAGGTTCTATAATATTATAGGTCCATAGAGTGCAAGTAAATTCAAGGACTTATGTTTAGGCTCTATAAAATATACTTTGAACACCTTATAATGTGAGTAGAGCCCATGTTGGAAACTGATGTCCTCCAATTCAACACCATGAGGATCAAGGGTCAAATGTCATGAGGCATATTGATGTGGCCACACCCACATGATGATGTCAACCATGTAAAGTGCTATGATAGGTGAACCAGTGAATAAGAAGCCCATAAGAGAATATAAAGAGAGAATATATGCTTGCAGGTAGATGTATCCAAGGAGTTCACCTTCTCTAAGGAGACTGAGGTAGAAAAAACAAAGAAGTCTTCTGAGAGAGACAAGAGAAAGATGAAGAATTTGAGGCCCAAGAGAATAATGTCTCTCTTGAGTAAACTGAGGGCTAGATCTCTGGAAGATTTCTATGCTCTTCTCATTGTTGTCTTCCATTGGATTTTGGCTTGTACCACCTGTGTGGATGTCAAACAACAGAAGTGAAGTACATTAGTGCAGGTCTAACTATTTTGTTTAAAATTAAGGTGGTAGTGATCAGTATTTTGAGTGAATTTATGGGTTTTGGTTGTTTAACAGAATTTACTTCTAGCCCTCCAAGGGAGGGGGCTTGATGGGTTTGCGATTTTTTGTATGGGTGGGTCATTTTCATCGATCTATGTAGAAATTTGATTTTTTGACATTTTGTTAATGGTGGTGGGGATCTTAGCTGGATTTTAATCTCTTAGGTTGTCACCTCGCCAAAGTATGAAAAAGTTGAATGTAAAATTGATCAGTATTTCTTTAAAACAACAAATTTCCTAAACTTTCATACTTGTCATGTGTTTTTATGGTTTCCCACTTAAATTTATTTGATGTGCTAAATACAACATATGAATCAAAATATAGTATTATATATCGTATCCACAATCGATACAGGTTGAGAGCTTGTTAGTAAATAATAGTCCATTCCCTTAGGGTTCCTACTTTATAACAAGTCTATAATGAAATCCTGAGGAAATTCAACAACTCACCATTTTTTTCCTCAATCTCTCTCTCTCGGTTCCCTTCGCGAGCTATGCCTCCTTCCAAACCCTACCCTTGAGATTTCTCTCCCGGATGGTCCTGCGTGCCCTAGCTCTCTGTCTCAAGCTTCCTTCTCCTGGCATGTCTTGTGTGCCCTAGCTTTGTCTCTAGCTTCCTTATTCGGCATGTATTTGATCATTGTATTCCCTACTCTAGCTTCCTTCCCTGGCGTGTCTTCCTTCTTCGTCGTGAAATGTATTCGATCACTGTATTCGAGTAGGGTATTTGCTGGAATGGGCATGTGCTAGTGCAATAGGATCAGATTTCTTTTTATTGTTATATTGTTGGGAGTGCAGGAGTGCAAATATATTAGATTTAGGTTTTGTGTTATTTTTTGATAGTTTTTTTGTTTTTTTTATGTTTTTGTTGTATTGTTATATATATATATAATCATATTGGTTGGGATCTTTAGGAGGGCCCCTGTTATAGTGTAGGATCATGTGGCGTATTGTTTTGTACGATTCTGAATACCTATTTGAAAAGGGGGATGGTGCCATGTGTTGGGGATCGTCCCGTTCTAGGTGTATTGAGGGGTGGTTTTAGTCCTGAAAATCAAAGTAAGCCACCAAGAAATCTGTTCTATGGTCTGGTGCGGTGTAAAAGGGATCGAGAATATTCATTTTTTTTCTTTATTTTTTTGTTTTATTTTTTTATTATATTTATATATTATATATATTAAGACAAGTGGCTCCATGAAATAAGGGATCAAATATATGAAGAATGTCACATGTGAAATGCCTTCAATGATCAATTGAATCCATAAAGAAAGGGGTGGCCCCTCATCAATCAATAAATAAGACCATCCCTTAATAATATGTATGAAAGGAGGGTGAGCGCTCCACATGGGATGATGAGTAATATTCAAAT
The DNA here is from genome assembly GCA_000966675.3 of Picea glauca. Lineage (NCBI taxonomy): Eukaryota > Viridiplantae > Streptophyta > Pinopsida > Pinales > Pinaceae > Picea > Picea glauca. The sequence continues at coordinate 77,592 of JZKD02S1748851.1, read as the reverse complement.
AAAACCTAAACAAGTGTGAAATCATCCCACAATTAGACTGGTGCATAGCTCCATGATAGGCTCCTCCAGCTAGTAATAGGGCATAAAAATATGTATAAGAGGGAAATGCTCAACATGAAGGTGTAATATATGTCATAAAAAACCATATAAATATGTGTATGAATCCTGAAGATGAGAAAGGTAATTCACCTCATGAACATCACACCATGCTATACCATATCAACCTAAATGAATGTGAAATCAAGTGATATCAAGGGGATAATTCCAAGCAAACAAAGATGCCAATACAATATTATCTTAGCCAAAAATTGCTAGGGTGTTCCATCAAGGGAGTCATACATAAACATGCATGATGTATCATCAACCATCCAATGATCATAGGGACTCCACAACCAAGTCACTACTAGTATGAAAGGAAAGCAATCACCAAGACAACTAGACAATCAACATCATCTAGCCATCCATGACTACATCACTAATAGTCTTGATTCCTAGTAATTAAGGGCCATATGATCCAAATTAGTCTTATAGGGCTCATATATTTGGCCTCTAAATGAGGTATGGGAACCATTAGAAATCTTTAGAGACAATGGATGGGTCTCCAGACATTAATTGTGGTCATGAGAGAAACTAAAGGGTCTTAGGACCTAAGTTAAGTTTTTAAGGTTCATGATCCATGAAACAGTTCCTTGAGCTACTACAGAGGCCCTTTAGAGGGGATACCTGGCTTCATATGAGTGTTTCTAGGAGGTTTTGTGCACCGAGGATGGGTATCTGGGACTTGACCATGGTAAGAAGAGGAAATAATGGGCCTCAAGTTGTATATAAATATTTTAAGGATTTGGCCTGTGAACATGGCCTCAAAGAACAACATAGTTCCTCTAAAAAGGATATTTGATCTTAGAATGGGATAGGGGAATCTATAGGATTCTTTACATACTAGGGAAGGATCTTGGGGTCTTAACCATGGTTAAGTAGGAAAAGGAAGGGCCATATGAACTAAATCAATATTCTAGGGTTTATAGTACAAACAAAGGTCTTGAACCATTACACATGTCCTCAGAGGGAATATATAGCCACCAAATGGGATACATATGCCATTAGGAACTACCTTGAAGAGCCATTGTACCATTCCAAGCCATACTTACCACGTTCCATCACTTAACCCTGCCATATCCCTGTCTCTTGGGATTTTAGGGTGTATTGACCCAAGAAGGGGTTGTCCCTCATTCTATGGGAAGAAGGGGCTGAAGGCCTAGAGGGATTATTATGGAGACCCTTATCACCACCAAAGAGGTTGGGAATTCATATGCCATCCACCACACCAGTTGGCTTCCGATAGGCACTAGACCTGTATCCATGAGGTACAAGTTAGGTATTATGGTGAGTTTCATTTCAATATTTGAGGTATTTAAGTATGTTGTATCTTAGGCTACTTTAGATTTAATGACATATGATTTTATATTTTTCCTTTTGCCATGTTTCACATTATGAGGGTTAAGGGTGATAGGTTGTTGGGGTGAATGTTACACTCATTATGGTGTTGTGGGGTTATATTTGTTAGGGTTTACAAGTGTTTGGGTAAGGGGTTATACAAGTTAGGCATACTATCTGTTAGGTGTAGAGTTTATAAAGTTTGAGGGTTATAGAGTTTAGGGATATTAATATTAAGGGTTATATGGGTTAAGAGTCGTAGGGTTTAAGGATTAGGATATAAGAGTTCAAGGTTATATTAGGAATGATAAGTGTTTGGGGGTGTGGGTTGAGGGTTATAATGTTTATGGATTAAATTTTATATGTGTTATAAGTTTTATGGATTAGGAGTTGTAGTGGTTATGTCTTATATTATGGGTTATAATGTACTGTGGAAGTGGTTATTTGTGTTGGGAGTCATATGGGTTAGTTATGAGATGGGTTCTAGGGTTATGGATCAAAGGGTATAGGAATACAGTGTTATTTTAGTTATATGAAATAGAAGGTGTAAGGATTAGATATTATATGTCTTTATAGATACCAAGGGTTCTATTGCTTGTTCTTAATATTTCTCTAATATCATTTAACCCAACTAAAAGTTCTCAATATTTCAAACAAAATCAAACACCTAACACCATATATTTTATAAAGAATCATCTAGGCATCTCATCAATCCTTGAATCATTCCTAATATTCTTCCTCTTATCCAAACACAACATAAGGTCAAGAATTTCCATTCTCTTCTTAAAATTCCCTTTATAAATCCTTCTTCTCTAGTGCTCTGTTGTACGAAGGAAGAATTTCATGCATTGATTTTCCTTTAGAAACCTAAAGTGGTAAACCTTGGCACAATTATGGTTAATTATTTTCATGAGAATGAAGTTGAGGGTTTGTATATTACTCTAGAGGGGATAGTGGACACCCTTGTTGTAATGAACCAAAGTCCACAAATAGCATAAGAATAGAAATAAGTAGCTCCATTCCTTGATAATGATAAAGAGTTGATGAAAATGAAGCCACTTCAAGGGGACAACCTCCCTTGGTGATGATATAAACCTTGAATTACATATATGGTGCAAAACAATTCCTAATGACACCCATATCCCACTGAAAGGTCAAAAATTTCTTAAATAAGATCTACATGGTTATTTGAGGCCTATTTCATGGCCCTTGAATTTGAGAACTTTCATTGTGAGCTTAATGTTCTTGTTTTATTCCCCTAGAAATGGTACAAGCCTTGAGAACCATTCTTATTATGAAAAAAATATTAATGGCACCAAAGATCCCACATAGAGGATAAATATTTCTATGTAGGTCTTGTGTTCTTTTTTTATGACTTCATCATGAATCTTAAACATAAGAATATTTAAATAGGACCTAAAATCCTTATGTTCTTTCCCTGACCGTGGGCAAGACCTAAGTTCCATACATGGTGTGAAATAATTGTGAATGACACCCATATCCCACCCAAGCACCATAGTCTATTAAATAGGGTAGATGTGGTGGTTTAAGGCTTTGTTAATGGCCAATGATCCAAAGAAAATATGTTTAGGACCTAAGGCCCTTTTTTCATCTCTAGTCATGGTGGAGTTCTTATGACCCATTCTTATTGTTAAAAACATACCAATGGTGCCCATATTCCTATTTGGAGGCCTTGTTCATGGCCATTAAACACATGAAAGCTTCATTTAGGGCCTAAGGCACTTGTTTTCATCCCTCAATGATGGTATATGCCTTTAATCCCATATGTGGTGTGAACAAAGTCCTAATGGAACCCATATCCCACTTAGAGGCTAAAGATCATTTAGAAAGGATATACATGGTTATTCAAGGCCTAGTGCATGGCCCTTAAACACAAAAATATTCATTTTAGACACAAGTTCCTTGTTTTCCTCCCTTAAACATGGTATAATCCCTAATATCCACTCTTATTCTTTAAGAAAACATATCAATGATGCTAAAGATACCGCACAAAGATGAAAGATCCCCTGCATAGGTCTTGTCTAGTTTTTTGATGACTACATCACGAAGCTCTCTCCTGAGAATATTTAAACAAGGAATAATCACCTTATGTTCATTCCCTGGCCATGGTAAATACCTTAATAATATTTCTCTAGGACCTAAATATATCGTTTCCTCCCTTGGCCATGGTGGAGGTTCTAAGACCCATTCTTATTGTTCAAAACATACTAATTTTGTCCATATTCCTAGTCAAAGACATTTTCCATGGCCATTTATCACAAGAAAGCTTCATTTATGGCCCAAGGCCCTTGTTTTACTCCACCAACCATGGAACATACCTTGACTCCTATATGTGGTGAAAAAATTCTCCTAAATTATAATGGTGCCCATATCCTACCTAAAGGCCAAAGATCCCTTAGAAAGGATCTCTCTAGTTGTTTTAGGCCTGATTAATGGCCCTTGATATTGAGAATCTTCATTTTAGGCCCAAGGTCCTTGTTTTTCTACCCTCACCATGGTATAGGCCCAAAGACACATTCTTATTGTATAATTCATATTAATGGTGCCAAATATTCCCCACATAGGATAAATATCCCCTACACAAGTCTTGTGTCATTATTTGAGGACTACAAAATGAATCCTAATAATTACAACATTGAAATAGGTCCTATATTACTCCCTGAACAGGGACAAGATCCCACGTGCCTTACATGGTGCATAAAACTTGTGAGTGGTGTCCATATCCCACCCAATGGCCACAAATTCCAAAGAGAGGATTAATGTGGTGTTTTAAGGCCTTTTTCATGGCCATTAATCCTAAGAAATTTGTGTAGGGCCTAAGACCTTTGTTTTCCTCCCTTGGCCACGGTATAGGTTAGGAGATCCATTCTTATTTTTATATAAAAAATATATTAATGGTTCCCACATTTTGAATTGGATCCCTTCTTCATGGCCATTAAGTAAAATACATGTTTGTTTACAGCCTAAAATCCTTGTTTTCCTCCCTCAATGATGTTATAAGCCTTGGCTCCCATATGTGGTGTGAAAAAATTCTTATGGAATCCATATCCCACTCAAAGGAAAATTGTATCTTACAAAGGTTATGCATGTTTTTTTGAGACCTGTTTCATGGCCCTTAAACTTCAAAAGCTTTGTTTTGGTCCTAAGGTCATTATTGTTTTTGTCCCTTGACCATGGTGTAGTCCCCAAGATCCATTATTTTTGTACAAAACATACTAATGGCATAAAATGTCCCACACAAAGACTAAACATCCACTACATAAGTCTTTTGTCATTTTTCAAGGACTATGTAACAAATCTCAATTCTAAGAATATTCAAATAGGACCTAAGAACCTTATGTTCTTTCCTTAACAATGGGTGACATAACACTATCATTCAATACTCAAATTGCTACATTTCATTGTCATGCATCATGTGTGAGGGATTGAGCCACCAAAAAGGAAACATACAAAGAATATTTGTGTTATGAATAAGATATGGCACTATCCATTTTGAGGTTTGGCACAGAGATTGTTATTATAGACTAAACTGCATTGCACCATATAAGTCCTACACTCCTTGCAAACCATGTAACACCATTCAAAGACACATTCTTGCGACGAATTAGCTATACTATCGATGAACTTTTATCATCAATAGTATAGCTAATTCATCGCAAGATTATTTACATTCATATCTCTTGCGACGATATCAAATGATGCTTGGATTCATTTCATATTTGGTTTATCAACTTGAAATTAAAATTTGATACTTTTCAAGCTAGTTGTATGTTGAGTCAAATAAAAATATGAAGTTAGGAATCATTAACATAACTACCAGAACATATGAAAAATAGTGTTTATTGTTTACATAATGATATGATGATGGCAGAAAGTGGATGTGTGAGTCAAATATGAGTCCGGAAACCCTCCAATATTGTTAATTCATGCGAATATTCTATCCATGTCAAATTTCAATGCATATAGAAACAGTTTGAAAAAATTTCAACGTTGGCCCCATTCACATGTCACTATTGCCCGTGTCTAGTATTTTTATGGTGTTGATTAAGAAATAAAAAAAAAAAGAGGGGTTTTTCATCACAACTATGAAAAAAATACATTATATATGAATTAATGTAGAACCTGAAAGAAAAATGAAGAAAGACTCATGAAAACTTAAATCTTGAATCAACCAATTTGTTTACTTTGAAAGAAAATTAGGGTTTATGGTTTACATGATGAATTGATGATGGAATAAAGTGGGTGTGTGAGTCAAATTTGAGTCAATAAACCCTCCCATATCGTTAAGGCACGTGAATAGTATATCCATGTCAAATTTCAGTGCATACAAAAATAGTTCGAAAAAATTTCAATCTTGGCCCCATTCACGGGTCATTGTAGCCCGTGTCTAGTCCTAGTACAAATTTTGTTCCTTGTTCCTTGTAAAATGAGTTTGACAGTACACACTTCCCCACATCTAGTACTGCAAGGGAGTAGTTTTATAGTTTTGATTAAGAAATCAACAAAAAATAGGGTTTTTTCATAACAACTATGACACAGATACATTGTTACATATACATTAATGTAGAACCTGAAAGAAAAATGAAGAAAGACTGATGAAAACTTTAAACTTGTGTCAACCAATTTGTGTACTTTGAAATAAAATTAGGTTTTATGGTTTACATGATGAATTGATTATGGAATAAAGTGGGTGTGTGAGTCAAATTTGAGTCCAGAAACCCTCCCCATATCATTAAGGCATGCAAATAGTCTATCCATGTAAAATTTCAGTGCATACAAAAAACATTTGCAAAAAATTCAACGTTGGCCACATTCACAGGTCATTGTTGCCCATGTCTAATCCTAGTACAATTTATGTTCCTTGTTCCTTGTAAAATTCATTCGACAGTACACATGTCCCTGCATCTAGTACTGCAAGTGATTATTTTTATGGTGTTGATTAAGAAATTAATGAAAAAGAGGGATTTTTCATCACAACTATGACACAAATACATTGTATATACACTAATGTAGAACCTGAAAGAAAAATGAATAAATACTGATGAAAACTTAAAACTTGTTGGAAATATGGCTATAGCAAAGATGACGCAGATGGTCAAGGTTGGAAATATGGCTATCACAGAGATGACGCAGATGGTCAAGGTTGTCATTGATGGCAATCGGTCATATGGTCAAGGTTGTCATTGATGGCAATCGGTTGGTTATAAAGCATGCACAAGAGATGCTGGAAAACAAAAGCTGAAACACAGTGCTGAAACACAAATGCTGAAACATAGTGCTGAAACACAAATGCTGAAACACAAATGCTGGAACACAGATGCTGGAACGCTTATGCTGAAACACAGCATTGGGCTGAAACACAGTGCTGAAACAGAGCTGGAACACAGAAGTTGAATCACAGATGCTGGAACATAGATGCTGGAACGCTTATGCTGAAACACAACGCTGGGCTGAAACAGAGTGCTGAAACAGAGCTGGAACACAGAAGTTGAATCACAGATGCTGGAACACAGATGCTGTAATGTAGATGATGAAACACATATGCAGAAACACAATGCTGAAACAGAGCTGGAACTTATGCTGAAACACAGTGTTGTAACAACTGAAACACAGTAATGTTACATATGCTGAAACACAGCGCTGGGATGAAACACAGTGCTGGAAACTATGCTGAAACAACGTCGGATCTTTGCTGATAAAAACACACGCCTTAGCCACGGTCATGACTAGCAGCAGAAGTTACCAATCGTTTTCTTTAAGACAGGAAGAGGACAGCATTGCATGATGTGGCATGCGTAGAGAAGGCATGAAAAAAGCCAGTTCAAAAAATCAGGGAGAATGTTGGCATGCGAAAAGCAGAAGAAAGAATGAAAGAAAGGGAAACTGCAGTTGGAGTTGAGAAAAGCGGAAGGACTTTTAGTCTAAAAATAGACTGGCAGTTAAGACAGGAAGAGGACAGCGTTGCATGATGTGGCATGCGTAGAGAAGGCACGAAAAGAGCCAGTTCGGAAAATCAGGGAGAATGTTGGCATGCAAAAAGCAGAAGAAAGAATGAAAGAAAGGGAAACTGCAGTTTGAGTTGAGAAACGCAAGGAAAACCTCTGCATGTGGTGAATCTATATAATACGCTGGAACAGAGATGAATTAGCTGCTGAAGGTAGAGGAAGAGAGAGCTCTACAGGTGAGAAAAGTGAGAGGCGAATCTGCGTGACAGGAGAAGGAGCTGAGAATGGGCTGCAGAGGACAGTGAAGCAGAGCAACAGATCAGAGACAGTGAAGAATGTAGAGTAGATCAGCAGAAAGGGTAAGCAAGCTATATATGAATGAACAAGTTGGTTTGAGCAATATTAAGTTTGGCAAATTAGGGTGGTAGGGTGGTGCTAGGGAGACGTATGTCTCTTTCTCTGCAAGTGGGTTCTTGTAGAATTTGAAGGTTGGTGCCTTCACTCAGTTGGTGCTGAAGTAAAAAGGAAGTCGGTGCTTCCACCCAGTGGGTGCTGGGATTCTGTGGGAGTTGTTTCTCTCAGCCAGTTGGTGCTGGCAATCAGAGGTTGTAGCCTCT